>JAOXNG010000012.1:149291310-149301598 GCA_028566535.1 Scolopax minor
CAGGCTAGAGTCCCAGCTCTCTCAGCCTTTCCTCATAAGAGAGATGCTCCAATCCTTGAATCATCTTTGTTGCTCTTCGCTGGACTTTCCAGCACCTCCCTGTCCCTCTTGAACTGGGGAGCCCAGAACTGGATGCAGTATTCCAGTTGTGACCGCACCAGTGCCGAGTAGAGGGGGAGAATGACTTCCCTTGATCTACTGGCCACGCTTTTTCCTCTGCAGCCCAGGATTCCGTTGGCCTTCTGTTGGACTTCTATTTGTTTGGCTCACGGAAAATTAATTTATTTCTTTTTTTATTTCTGAAAATGCATTTCATAGGTACTTTTTTGCAGCTAATAAATAACTAACTAATGGATCCATGGTCTAGCGAAAGGTGAAAAGTTGTAGCAACTAAACATTGTGCAGGAATTTAGAAATGCTGTGCTCTGTCTTAACTCTTACACTGAGTCATCCGCATCCTCTTTAGTAAATCGTGGAGGATGGAAAGAATATGCTCCAAATCACCTGTAAATGCACTATGGTCCCCAATGCATCCACCTCCCACCTTCACGTCTCCTTCATGCTCTGCCTCTGAACAGCCTGTATGACAAAGTCTACACTTTGGACTCACAAAATTCTGCGTGGGATTACTTTGATCTTGCCTGAGGCAACGCTTGCAGACACCCAGTGTGGGAGATAGGCACGTCTGGTCTCAGGGGCAGCTTTCACCCACCCGAAGCAGACCAGTGTAAACACAGCCATTAAGTTTTTCCGTTTGTAAAACAGGAATAACATTTATCTCTCAAAAGTGTTGTAACACTTTCTCGATAAGCATTTACTTGTCCTTGGTGTATCTTGCTCTGCAAACAACTGCATGGAACATTTTTGGGAGGGGATTGCTGTACAGTATAACAGAGTGTGACGATGAGTAGCAGAAATGGATCCTGAGTATTTGCAGAGTGCCTTGGGAGCCTGCGATGAAAGGCGAGATGCAAGTGCAAAGTATTATTATTCTAATGATGCTCGACTCTCGCTGAGCTGTGCCTTGTGGAAGTGTGTGAACTTTGGAGCATGCCCTGATGAATGTGAACCATGACAGCTCTCAGGAGATGCAGGGGATGCTGGCAACAGCTTAATCAATTATGACAGCAATGGTAAGATCTGTCTAGATTAGAGCACTTCAAAAACTACAAAGCCTCGGGCTTCTCTGTCTAGGTTTTTGCGAGAGTGGGACAATGAAGGAAATGGATTGATTTGGGTCCTTTGAAATGTAGCGTTAGTAGCATTTGCTGGCTTAAATGCAAGACCAGCTGGATAGTGTTTTATCATGTAAAGACACAGGCTGGTACAGGAGGCAGTGCTGTGAGTTCTACAGTTATGCCTGGCTGTGAATGGGCTAGATATGATGTTTCCCTGGGAGAACGATGGGTTATCTCAAATGTGTTACTGTAAAATGAGACAGGGATGAAGGAAAACAAAAGGCAAACAACACTCAGAAAAGATCTAGGGGAATGGGTGACTATGCAGAAACATCTGTTCAAAGGAGGACATTTTCTGTTAGGAATCAAATTGTCCTCTTCCTTTACAAGTCAAATGGACCTGTTTGAAGAACAGATAGGCAAGATAAAGCCTCTCAGCCAGAGTGACTTTTATCGCCTTCTCAAGTGTGTGTACATGTGTGAATCTGAAATAAACACAGTAGCGGAACACAAAGAGTTATGTGAGCATGATGAGTTATGTGAGTATACGTGTGTTTTTGCAAGAGGAATGAGCAAACTAAAACATGTGAGGCTCAAAATTGTCAAATGGGCAAATAGGAATAAATACATTATTATTGCAACAGTATTTCCCAAATAATGTCCTCAGAAGGAAGTCACAGACTAGCTACCCAGCTGAATGGGGTATTCAGATATGTGAATATTTCAGGGTGTATTGACCTGACCAGCTCATTTGAAAACTTCCTATCATTTCAAAGGGCTTCACAGGTAGGTGCTCAAAGAGCTGCCCAGATATTGTCCAGAGCTTCTCGTTTCACACTGGCAGGAGTGGTTGTGTGCAGGTAGGTGTTCTGTAGCTGCACAAGGATGAGTCAATCGACTAGGCCCCCTTGCCCCCTGTACCTAACCTTGTCTTCTCTAACTGCTCCTGAAAGCCACCATCCCTCCCTGCTGCTAGTGCATGGCCTGGTCTGGTTCTCCGCAGTAGGAAATGCAAATCAAGCGTGCAGGAATGATCCCGAGCCACGCAGTATGTTGCCACTATTTGCCCAGTGGCCTGGCTGTGCCACTGACATCTTCAGTGATGCATGGCAGCTTTTTTTGCACTGTGGTGATTCAGTCTCTTCTGGTGTCACCTGCGGCACTGCTCTGTCACTGCCTGATGTACCATCGATGGAGACAGGAGTCAGGAGCGTAGCTCTCATGCCTGACGTGTGAAGCCTGTCAGGTCTTACCCAGCCTGGTGACAAAAGTGAGAGCTGGAAATGAACCTGTGGCTGTACAATTAAGTGAGGAAACAGGTCGGGGCTTGTTCAGGAAGCAACACATTCTGATTTTCGAGGGAAGAGCAGCTTTACCAAAACACCTCTGCCTGCTCCCTCTGTTCCAGGGTTAATATCCGTCTGAACTGAGAGGATCACAGCAGACCTGTGGTTTTGACAGCCCTGCATACATTGCAGGAGAGTTCACGCAACAAAGACATGCTAATTGCCTGCTACTGTACTGCACTGGGGTGGATTAAGTATGGGATCAGCAGTACAGTCCTGGCTTCAAATGCTGCTTTGCAGGTTGGTGGCACACCAGTTTACATCTCTTCCTCCCCCCATCCCAGCAGGACTCCAGGAAGCCACCATTTGGGTTTGGCTGTCATTGTGCAAACTTGGTGATGCCGAGATGTTTCCGTTTCCTTGGGAAAATGGGGAACAATATCATTCACTCACTTCAGCAAAGCACCTTGAGAGGTCTGGGGAGAGCACCCTTAGAGATCTGGGGAAGTGGGGAGTACCGTGTGTTGCTGTGGGCTTGCATCCCACTGCCCACTCCATGAAACCTAAGCCACAACAGGTGAACACAGTATCAAGTATGGTTTCTTTGCCATTCTTTAAAGAATTGCCAGCCTTCCTTCACATATTTCTTGCAGTGACCTTCTGTGCTTTGTTCATGGCCCAGCTTAGATAGGGCTGGTCTTTATACTGAGCAGAGCCCCTGGTATGAACATGGATACTAAGAATGGTCTTGATGTTTGGTAGGTGATCAGAGTACATCATGGTAGACCCTAATCCATGCACAATAAAGAGACATAAGTCAAAATGTTAGGCAGATGGCTGACTATGAGTGCCTGACTTTGATGTTGTAACTCCTTCTCCCTCTTTATTGCATAGAGAAGCACAGTCTGGCAGCCCCAAACACCAGGCAATGAATCACCCACTTAATGACTGTAATAGGCAGCCAGAACACAGTCCACAGCCTTTTGGGGTCTATCCAGCGTCTACTTCCCTGTCTGTAAGCATACATTTAGAAATAATAATTGACCCCTGATTCATAGGGTCAGTACTTTTACGTACCTACATTTTTATGATGAAAAGGGAAAAGTGTTTTCTTCATGGGGTTTAATTTACAACGAGGAGAATTAGACAATTGTTGGCATGACATTATTGGAATAAGAAAGGTGTAATTTTAAAAAGTGAGTAATACTGAAAGGTTTTTTTCCTCTATTTCTTCTTTTGTCTTTATCTTTCCCCCTCCCCCCCAGCCTTGCCATTTTACAGCTGGATAGTCACTTCACATAAGTGAATTTTTCATTAGTGTGAGAGAGGTTTTCATTATTTACCCAGAGGCCAGTTGCCACCCAGCAGATCAGTGCAAAATAGAAACTAGTTTTTCGTTTCCACCATGAGTATAGATCCATACTGAGGACCCAAGTGAAACATCTTTTGCAAACTCTGCTCAGTCATGAATGAAGTGCAGAGACCAGTATTGCACATGGCTTATCACCATGCATGGTGGTTATCTCCACAGAAAAACCCGTAGTCTCTTTTTTTCCCATCTTCTCTTTGTCCTAACATACCTGTTGACTTTCTAGTTTGGGATATGGCATCTTGACTTCCTAAAGGTTTCTTATAGTAGCTTCCACCATTACTATCTGAGCTGCACTCTGCCTTCCTTGCCTCTGTGAAGAAATTAGTAATCACCAAGTATTGCTCCTTCCTGCCACCTGAACCACGACACGCAGACATCAGAGAGGTTACACAGACTGATGGCTCTTTTTCCTCTGCAATTTTGTTCTCCTGATAGGGCTACAAGTGCAATCAGAAGCAGCTGTTAGCAACTCCCTTCTGGACCTTGTACTCCATTTTCCTTCCTATTGATCCCATGGAGTGGGGAATAGAGAAGAGAGCTCTAGAAACCTTTACTTGGTTTGCCATCTTTTCTCTTGCCCATTGATGGCCACATTATGCTGAGAGGGTGTTATTGTGTCCTTTCTCCCTTCTGATTCATTTTGATCATTCATATCGTGGTCTGCCTCTCAAAGCCATAATTACAGGCCTGACTTAGTACATGGCTCTGGAAGCTAGCTGGCTTTGGGAAGATCACTGGGCTTGTATTCTCTGGGGAGGTATGATGTTGTGGACACAGATTTATTAACTCTTAGCACAAAAATCACCAAGCCAAACCATCCTCTTAATGTTGTAAAGATCTTGTAGCCTCCAGAAGAAGTGCAGACACCCCATTCTTTCCCAGCAGTATGGCAGCATGTTTTCTATCCCTCAGATTTCCACCACTTCCACAAAAAGAAATAGTTCCACAAAGGACAAGAGGATTCAGGAGGGTCAGCAACTCCGGTAGGCATTTTGAAGCCATTCTTACCTATATCAGCTTAAAAAAAGGTATCTGTATCAGCATAAAAAAGGATCTATATCAGCTCAAAAAGATTTGAAACACCACGTCTGATCTCCCAGAGCTTCAGTTGTGTTGGTAATGGTGAGCTGAGGGAGAAATTTGGGCTGATTCAGTCAGGTCTGTAAGGTGAGAGGTGGCCTTTGTTTCAGAGCCCTAAGTCCCTCCACAGACAACCTGTTGATTTTTTTTCTTTTTTTTTTTTTTCTTTCCCTTGGGGAGAGCTTTGGACTGTACTTTTTTCATTAAAATGACTCATAGACTTTTAAATACGAAGCTTTCATGAATAAGAAAGTTGTAGGGTTTTTTTTTTTCCACAGTCAGTGGTATGCTAAGTTTTTCCACAAGAAAGAAGTGACAAAGAGAGATGACAAATGCCAGAAATTTTTGAGGAAAAATTTACTTTAAAAAAAAAAAAAAAATCTCTTTCTTGTTGAAGACAAGACCCACAAAAAACAGAGAACAGCTCAACTGCAGGTTCCTAGAAAACAAAAAAATACCTTTATGCTGCCAATGTCAACTAGGGAATCTGGTATCTTTCACCAGGCTGAGATTTATGAAAGGCAATAGAGTTAGTGGCCCACAAAGAGCACACAGAGGCTCTAGCTTTAATGTACATGCAGAGACAAGGATTGAACTTTGCTTTTATGATTAATCTAAAAGACAGCACTTCTGGTGGCTCTGTACCCTTCTGACACTATCTAGCCACATTTGTTTAGATCTGACTCAGATGTGTGACTATCTGCCACGAAATCATTGACACCAATTTTGTAGCACAAACCATGACCTATAGCTTCTAATTTTTTTTTGGGCTAGATCCAGATCCAAAGCAGTTTAGCTTGCTGAAAACTTACAAGGTTGGAGCTTAAAACAATATCTATCTGTTGGCTTAAAGGAATAAAACCTGAGCAACTCTTCACAAAATCCATCCTCTGAGACAAAGGGTCATGAGTACACACCAGATTCACTGTCCTGCCTCTCTGTGCAAAGTAATAAGCAAGCAAGCTTAGAATGAGCATAGGTTCAAGAAAAGGATTGTTCTCATTGGAGTATAAATAATTCCATATATAGACAAGCCCTAAACTGTATCTTTTTTTTCAACAAGCCTGGTAATTATTGGTATTTGTTTGAGTCCGAGATATGGTAACAGCATGAAGGGGAAATCCCTAATATGTGACAGATTGATGCTGTGATATTCCAAAGGGCAAGTGAAGTTGTACTGTTTAAGAGGGGGATGTTCACTCATGGAGATCCTGGCAGAGCTGGTCAATGTTTTTTCAGCCATCAAAGCCACCACTGCAAAGGTTTTGCAGTGACAGGAGGAGGTCAGTTGCTCTCTTCTCTTGTTAATATTTGACTACATCACAGTCTATGAGTGACCTATTAATTGATTAGCTGCAAACTGCTGAAATGCCAAATTTTCATATGTGAGGGTAGAGAGAACAGGGAACCATATTCAGGTCAGCTCTTAATATTGTTCAGAGATCTACAGTGGCAGATTATCTGTAGACAATGTCTAGGGGAATTCTGTACGTTGTGTATTGTGATAATTACTGTGATAATAATCAGTCTGTGATAATAATAAAATGCTGGTTAAAATCTGAAATTTCTGGAGTCACGTCATTTTCTACCATGATGCATAAAATTACGTGCTCTATTGCAGCTGGACAATTTGGTTTTGCTAAAGATGAATATACATACATGAATGTACAATGACCCATATGTACTTTGTTAATTTTTAGGTCACTAGGAGATGAATCTGAATTATGAGGGAGAAAGCAATGATTTTAACTGTGCTGATGTCATAGGATGAAACTTAATAATGCGTAGCATCTTGCACACAAGAAATAGTTAAAATTGGCAATCCTGCTTCGGTGGGGGAGTTGGAGTAGATGATCTCTATGGTCCCTTCCAACTCTAAAAATTCAGTGAAATTCAGTGAAAATTTCTTCAAACAAATAATGCAACAGATTGATTAACATATGGAGTAAATCAGACTAAGTGATTATTCAAGCTAAATTGGTTGAACTCTAACAGCCAAGTGAAAGAGATGGAAATAGACACTAAAAGGAGGATACATTAAAGTGAAACATCCAAAGATGTGAAAATATTGGAAGAAATTCTGAACTAATTCACTTGCACATGAATGTAAAGGAGAGATTTTAACAGTGTTGGTGGGACCTGGCAGGAGGTAGATGTCAGATGAGAGCAGGTGAGACAGTGACGGCCCACCACCCTTAGGGTGACAGATGGTGGGGTAAATCTGAGAAGAGTTTTTAACATAAGGGTAATAATTTTGAGTTCAGCAGAGGAAAAGTAACCATGTTTGGATGTGCATTTGAATTTATGACCTCTCTATTTTTAGCCAGGTACAGAACAGCAATTTTAATGTACTGAGACTTGAGCAAGTGATTTGCAGCTCAGCTCTCCTGAAAGCAGCTCCAACTCTGTGATGGATAAGTGACATTACAATAAGTCAGGGGTGTTTTTTGGGAGGTCTCTGCAAGGCTTGTGAGTGGAAAGGGTTTTCCGCATGTGGTTCATCAAAGAAAGCCTAGGGAGCACTTCAAATAGTTTGGCAGAAGATAACTAAGAGAGCTTGCTCTTTACAGACTCACATTTGCTGTACAGGGATTTCCTCTTTGATCAAGCAGAGTCTCCTAAGTCAGCATATCAAAAAAAGTTCAGCATACCTACACCTCAGGTGGAGACCTGACTGAAACATACAAGGTTTCAAAGGCAAAGGAAGGTCTATGCCATGACAAGGTGGTCTTTCCTCTTCTTCACAGGGACCTATTGATACAGTCTTCTCAATTATTGCGAGCAGTTGTCATTCCAGCAGCTGGAATAAAATATCTTTTCCATGCAAGGTGTTTACATTGCTTTACAAACAAAGCCACAGAAAACTTTATTTAAGAAAGGCATGTGCGGGAATATCCTCACTTGTTAAGAATGACTGGATAAAACAACTTGTGTATGAATCAAAAATATTTACCCAGGCCTAGTACGGGTGCCACTGAGCCCAGTGGGAGTTTTGCTAAGTTGAGAGGAGACAATCAGGCTTTCTGATGGTTCTCTGGGAGTGGGACAGGCAGAACTCAGTGGGACTGAGGTATTCCGGTAATGTCTCTCCTTGTTTTAATCAAGGGACTTGCATCATTCTAGGAATGGAGATGTTTAGTGAAGGGTGGAGTGTCTCAGATAAATAAGCAACTGAAACTTGGGATGTTCATCCACCCCTTATCTGAACGAGCCAGATCTCTTTGTTGTGCAAAATGGGGCTGGAAAGCTTTTGAGGATAAACTTCCTTCTGACATTTGATATTCTCTGCTTCTTCTTCAGCTGCAGGCACAAAATCAGCTTCACAACGGTGTCCACGTTTTTCAGTTTTTTGGTTAGGTCCTTTTATTTCATCTCTTTTTTCCCCACATGCCAGCTGCTATAGGGCACTGGCAGCAGCTGCATCTGCTGGTGGAACCAAATTCCTTCACATCCCCAGCACCTTGCCTTATACCTCTGAGTGGGGTCACTGGCTTGTAAATCAGTTACAGCACATTTAAGCAAAAGTGCCGCTGTGGAAACAAGGAACCTCATTTACATCCAGAGTTCTTATATTAAGATTCCGATGGAGAAGAAGTAGGATGAATTCCACGATGAGAGACCATTTTTGTGTACTGCTGTTTCTGCAAACATTTTCTTTCCACTAAGTTAGCAAGTTATGCAGCTCAGCATAAGTTAATACAATATTTTAGGCTAATCTCTGTTTTGCTCCATAGGTATTAGTTGTAAAACTGATCTTATGAGACAGGTTTTGTATTGGTTTGTGTTTCCCAGTTATTTAAGAGACGGGCCTGGATATACAATCTTATTCTGAAGTTAGAAGTTTAGGTTCTTTAGATATATAAATAATTGATTTATAGGACCAAACAGTTCTCAAAGGATCAACTGTCTATATGAAATTTATTTGTAGAATAAATTTCCACCATTTGCAGAAGAGTCACTAGTGTCATTTTTCATTGAAAATTCAATTGCCCTTATAAAGTTTTCATTTTTAATGTCTGAAACCAGAACTTTTTTAGCAAGTGCACTGTTGACAAAAATACTATATTAGAATGAAAACTTTTCGTCTATTAGGTTTTGCACTTTCTGATGAAAAGTCATGCTCTTTTGCAGAAGACAGACTCCTTTTATAAAAACGGGTTATTTATCTGAAAACATTTTTGTTTTAAAAAGGTTTGATGCACCCAAGGTCAAGATCTGCTGTAAGATCTAATCCTTCTTTTGTTCATGCTTGACTGTGTGCAACAACCTGCTTCTGAGTTTCCAAAAGTGGCAAAAACTGCAGGGCCACTTTTTATGGCTGTTTGGAGAGGGGTTTACTTAGCTCTCTACACTATCAAATGACTCAAAAAATCACCCTATGTCAGATTAGATCAGCTCAAAAATTACAGCCAGGATACTGCTCATAGCTTTTCTGGAGTTCCACGAAAGTTTACATAATTGTCATTGCATGTTATTAGGTTTAACAGATGCAGGAAGATCCCGATCTCCAATAAACAAAGATAATTGATTAATAAATTGTAACTGTGGTCACTGCAGTTCATTCTGCACACTGGGATCTGTACACCCAGGTCTGGAGTCCTGCTGCTGAGATACAATTTACACATTCAATTGATTTAAAGTCCATATCTGGTCTGAAAAATTGTGGTGAGTCATTTGAAGACACAAAATTGATTAGGCCACATGCGCATGCTGGTAGGGTTAACATTTCAGGGAAAGCCAAATTAAATCCATGGCAAAATTCCCTCTGGCTTTTATATGACATAGGGGTAGAAGGGATGGGAAGGCTTGCTGAGTCCAGTCCCTCTGCTTATCATGAATTTCTATGAGTTACTTGTCTGGATTTCATGATAACATCTCACAGCTTTTCTTATGTTTTCAGAAATTTCTTCCTCTGGCAGTTAGAAAAACCCTCTTCTCCACTAAGTGTCTTCAGAGGCAGCTTGCTCTGGTTGTTGAGCCGGCAATCGTCTGTAGCTTAGTTCTTCCATGGCATTTATCAATATGGGATATTTAGATACAACAACTATACTCTGTGTCAGCCCTTGTCCTGTGAAGCTAAATAAAACTCGTACATCTCCTCTTCTCTCATGAAACAGGCTTTCCATGTCCCTGGTCAGTTCAGTGGCCTTCCTCTGCTCCTATTTCCATCTGAGTTCAGCTTTCTTGACAAGGGATGACCAGAAATCACACTTGGTGAGTTTTCACAGGGCTGTGTACAACGCGTTACCATTGCCCTCATCTGACAAGCTCCTTTAAACACAGATCGTTAAGATGACTGTGCCATTTCAAAGAGCTAATTACAAGGGTGGATGCATCCCAGAAGCAGGCAGCCCCACCAAGAGGGCTCTGCC
>JAOXNG010000012.1:149421274-149439786 GCA_028566535.1 Scolopax minor
CCGATCTATGGGGGAAAATATCTAAATGGAAATTTTGGGCTTCTCTTGGCTTTAAATAGGATCTCTTAGCAAAACTCTCAGACAAATCAGACTGTTCAGGTGCACACTAGGAGTTACAGTGGAGAAGCCAGAATTCTACCCAGGAAAATTGCTTCTTCTGGAAGTGGGGTAAATTCTACTGGCACATGGTGCAGCTTCTTGTCCAAGGCAACTTATTTGTACTGAAGAATGAAATTGTGTTTATATTTTAGTGCAAACACAGCCTTAGGTTTAGAGAAGAAGACAAAATATTTGGTAATAAAAAATAATAGACATATTAACTTATGCAAAAATAGATGTTCAGGTTTTTACATTAGGAAATCAACCCTTAATCCATGCAATTATCCAAGTAATCTTAATTCTAGCATCTTGCTCATATATCTATTTATAGTGTTCAGTGCAACAATGATGCTGCCTCTGATATTGGGTACCTATCCTTGAGTCATTGGCTTTGATCAAAGTCTTCCACGATGGGAATATGAGGTGTGGATCCCTGGGTCTAAATGCATTTTTCTTGGCCCAGCTTCCAGCCCAAATGGTATCATACTCATTCCATTTTTGTGTGCATAGGAATAATTAGCCTGAGAAGTTTTTGCATTACTTTTTTTCTCTCTGGATTCCCATATGCTTGGGAGGGAAAACAGAAATATTGTGATCATAATAGAAATATTAGACAGGAAAGAACATGAAGGCTTCTCGATCAGGATATTAACACCAGAACTGCTGCAACATCATGTTATTCTATTCTCTCTAGTACAAAGGAGTTGTCCAGAGTCTCCTTGTGTCTCCTTGTCCACAGCAGGGATACAGGCCTACAGCCATTGCTTGGGACCAGAGCATCACAGGTCACATTTACTGCACTGAGCCTCTCAATGAGCATTCATAGTTTCCTTTTTTCCTTTTTGAAGGTGAGCCCGAGAAATACTTGTGCACCTTGTGTAAAGGACAGCATGGCACATAGATAATGTGGCAAGCTTTCAGTAGGTGATCATCAAAGCTATTAAATGCCAATCAGCTAAACTGAAATTATACTAGGTCAGCTTAGTGGTCTGTTGACAATGTCTCTCATTACCTAAGTGATACAGCTACAGATAGTTCTTGGGCAAAATGCATTGTTATTGCTTTTTCCTGATTTTATATTCCTGAAAAAATTAATGAAGGTCAGAATTCTAAGAATTAGAACTCAAGCTTGGGCTCTTCTGTCAGCAGTCTAGTTCCCAAATTGGCCTGATTTTTAAAGATGTTGAAAGGGCAACAAATTCCACTGAAGTTGTTGAATATTTTGAATATTTTGACATAGATTTTCAGGGTTAAATGATTAACAAAGATATGCAAATCACTGATGATCCAAGATAACTGCTTTAATTCTACTTACACTTTTGATAAGAGATGTCACCGTGGAAAGGAAATGAGTCACATGTTTCTAAAAGGCCAGGAGAGACCAATTTCTGAACATTGTGAGTACATTTCTGGCAAGACCATGACAGGAAAATTAAACAGAGTAACAGATCAAACATGCAGGCAGATGAACTGCAGGAGCAAAACCCATCACACGAAGATGGATTTTCCCTCCAACGTGATGAGCTCACCAATGCATGTGGTTCTCACAAGAACCTTTACAGTAGAGTGGGTGGCTTCCTGAGGCTCACTCACAGCAAAGCAAAGGGAATAATACCGTGGATTTTCTTGTTGTTTGGTGGACATATTTACCCACATTTATTACAGAAACTGAAAGACTACCTGAAAGTGGTAAAACTATCTGCTTCTCTGAAATCCAACAGGTTATTATTTGCTTATACAACCTTAAAGAACAATATTAAAAGCCTTTATCATTGTTGTCATGACCATGTTGGAGAACATTATGAAAAATTAAAATCTGGACAATGTGATCATCAAGAATGGGACAGAAGACTTGATTGTCCTGAAGTCTGTGGGAAATCTGATACTAAATTTAGAGACACCATTACTGCTACATGGCTTTTCCCTTCTGATATGCTGTCTACAGGTTCCCTTGACTACCGTACCTTTGTGTGTTTTCTATACGTATTGGTATCATTATGGCCACTGCTTTCTATGCAAGGGCTATGACTGAACCAGGGACTTACTTATATACTTGCTTAGATGTCAACTATGTTAAACACTCTCCTTTTATTTTTTGTCCTGAAATTTTTATATGTTTCAGTCTTCTATATTTTACCTAAAAATTGTTCTTTGTATTGACTTTTGATTTAATACCTTCAGCAGTCCACACATTAGAAAGAAACATATGTCACTGATATGAAAGAAAGATTTATCAAGAAAGGACAATAATATGAAGCAGTGCCAACAACCTGATCTAAGTTCTCTGGTGAGGATGACATGACTATGAGCCAAATTTGAATTGAGTGATCCTAGTGTAAATCTGAAAAGAGTGAGGAATGCCTGATCTATGCCCTGACTTACAGTTACAAGTCCCCTGAAATCAACAGAGTTGAAGAAACAGAACTGAATTTTCCCCTCTGAGTTTGGTGACATTGCCTTGGATTTACATCAGTGAAACTGAGAGCAGACAGTCATTTAGCTGAATATTGCCAAGAGGAAAGATCCTGGTGAGCTGCTAATATTTGTTGCTGGAAACAATCCAGGAATGATACAGAAGCCAGATTTTTATAAAGCTTTGAAACCATCCCCTAGGCACTCTATGTGGGTCAAGGTACTAGGCAGTAATGGAAGTCGAATGGGTCCCAGGCCTTTCTAATCCTGTCTGATCCAATGACTTCCTCTCTGATATTGGTCATTTCACTTGAGCTGCTTGAATCTCTTTCAGGCCAGCAATGAAAGCAGGTACAAGAATAACGTAAGATCCAGCTAGGCTCCAGACACCAGCTTAAGTAAACAATACATATTCACTTTTTCTACTGGTTGCAAATGATTGGTAGGTTCTCACACAGAAATTAAACTATTAACAGTCCGGACTAGAAAGATGCTGAATGCCTCCTACAAGATGGCAAGGGCCATCAGCTGCCAATATACAGCACCCTGATGGCTCCAAATGCGAAGTTATCCCATAGTCTATTCTGATAGACACTTAAAACAGAGTTCTGTCATATACTGGTTTTGCTAAGGAAACAGCTTGTGGGCAGAGAAATCGGCACGGAAAGGAAGTCAGGTTTCTTGCTCTCAGAACACATACAGGTTTATGCAATTTTATAACCAGTGCATTTTTAGCAGCACGGAATTTAAGACTAATCTACCTCCAAAACTGTCTTCCTGGTTTCCTCTCATTCTCAGAGATGAATATGCCCTCCAGTACAGACAATCAGAAAATATTGTGACACTTCAAGGAACTTGGAAACCCCTAACTATGCTTCTGTTGTGTCACTCAGGTGCTCACTCTCAGTCTAACGAAAGTATTTTCTGGGGAACAACAACCAAAAATGTATGTAAGAGTGAGTGTATGTGCATACATATGCACATACATGTGAATTTTCTTTCTGGCACTCCACTGAAAGTGGAAAATGTAACTAATTTTTTTGCCATACTAAAATCTGGTAAACTGTGAGTAAATTCTGTCATTGTTTGTTTAAATGAATATAAAGTTCAGGGGAATTATCCAACCTATTTCAGGTACATGATGGATATATGTTTTGAATTCCATGACTGTTTATTTATCTTTTTTCCAGTAAACGTGGGTGAGTATTGTTTTACACTGACTGTGCAAGAAGTTCAAGGAATCCATAGAGCTGATTGTGTTACAGTCACAAAACCACAGTTCGTATTCCAAGGAAACCATTGCAGAAATATTTTGACTTCTGCATGCTCACCTCTTTCAGAAGCCAGTGAAATTTAGATGTCTGATCTGAAAAACAAACTAAAGTCTTTAAATTCCTATCCTATAAACAAGTTGAAGTTAATAACTAAAATATTCCTCTTGAAGTCTGTGATATGAATTTGTCAGCAGATGATGCCTCAGACATTGACCCCTTTGTCAAGGTGAACTTAATCAACCCAGATAATTTGTTGTTTATCTGATGGAATGATGGAATAGAGCTCTAATGACAATCTTCTCTAATTCCAACTGCCATGTAAATATCATAAAAACATAGAGTAAAAATATGGCCTGTTTCCAGGCATGAAAATATTGTCCTTTGTGATTAATCAAATGAAGAGAAGGAAATGACTCTAATGTCAATGCTGAAAAAAAATTTAAATCAGCAACAGGAGATTATACTAATGTTCATTTTCAGTACTGCCCATATTGTTTTAGCTGGGTTAACATGGTCTGGAAGCTTTTAGGGTCTTCCAGATTGGTCTCTATCTCTTGCTTTGATCATTGTGCCTTTTGTCCCGTATGTTAAAAATGTTTCCTTGACATCAGAATTACCTCTTAGAATACAGTCTTTAGCCATAAAGTCCTGTCAAGAAGAGCTGATAAAATAGAAGACAATCCAAATAAAATAATATATTCAACAGCAGATAACAATTAACATATGTGCTTATCTCAATATTTCTTTTGCTTTGATTCATTCCTGCATCTTTTTGGCCATCTTTTTCCCAAACAAAACTTTTAGCAGTGTACATTGTAGATGACATGAAATCCCCTTGTGGAAATTACCCTATGTAGTTTTGTTATCCACACTATAATTTTGTGTCTGAGCTAGTTATCCTACTTTAGTCAACTCCAATACAGTCAATAGAGCATGATTAATCTGACTAAAAGCTTCTGTTTGCTTTAGGATGAGAGGAATTACACCTTACACCTGAGTTTATTGATCTTCTCTCTATTGACTATAAAAAGACCTCATGGCCAGAAGTTGAGATATAGAAGTCCACACTGTAGTGAGATGTATCCTCTCCCTCTTGACTTTAATGGGATGTCAATCAATCCCTTAATATATGTATATACTGGTGTTCTTGATCTTCTATTTCATTTTTAAGACAATGAAGAATCAAGTAGAACCCTGTGAGTAACATAATTGTTGTTTTGTGTCCAGAGATGTACCATAGCGAGTCAGTAACCTTACATCTCCTTTCATCATTGCTCAGGCAACAAAAAACATTAGGCATGACTTAAAACTCTCTGGTATATTTGGTGTCAACATGAAAAAAAATTACTCATATGAGTTTTCAGAGTGAGAAACGGAGGACATCTTCAGTTCATCTTTAGCGTGTAGGTTCATGATTAAGATACCTCTCCTGGAAAAGCAATAATCGTGTGTTCACTTGTCTTCTCTTGATAGTGTCTGCGGGTAACTTAAGCTTTCCCTGGTTCCTTTTGATGTTCATTTTTATTACTTTTTTTACCATTTCATGTTCTTGCTGGACAGCTCCTTTTTCAAAGTGCAGCAGTAGCTGAGGCAATAGGAAGACAAAAAACATTCTGCTCAGTCTGATGAGCCTTTTCTTAAAAAGACAGCTAGGCCTTCAGTGTAGTCTACCATGGTTTGAAGAGAACCAGAGGAATATGCTATGTCAACCATCTACTGGTTAGTGTCATATACTATTCTATCTTCTCACTCCACTTTTTGTATTCTTTTGCCTTCATGGGTTTTACCCCATTATTTTGGAGGTTTGTCAGCACTTCATTCAGTCAGGTGGATATCTGTCTCTTGAGAATGATTTCAGGTTTTGGTTACATGAAGTCCTACTCATTTATGGATGCCTATGAGATAACTTTAATCTCAGCACTGAGGTTTGTCTTAATGTAAATAAGTAACAATGCTTCACTAGTTGTAACAGGAAGAGCTGTGTAGATAAAACACTTATAGTGGAAAAGTTGGCAGATTAGCTGAGAGTTTATATTGGAACCCTGAGGAACAGGACAAAATGTAGACAGAGGATGAAGTATTCTCAGCCATGGAATGGCTGTGTCATATGTTTTCAATTTGAAATATGGCCACACAGGATGTAAATGCAAACCAGACTGGTGGAAGTCAAAATCCCCTTCTTTAGAGAACCACAAAACGACATTTTGGGAAGAGATGATTCTGTTCCACTGTGAAGTGGGTGGTGGACATACAATATTACAATGTCAGAAAAATTTCCAAAATGAATGAATTATGTACTTTATATTGCAAATGCTCTTAACAGGACTAATTACATAAATATTTAATCGTACATAAAGTAGGGACAAAATTATTCCTCCAACTTGAGTACATCACCCACACCAGGCCAGACCTGGAGGAAAGATCTTGAGACCAAATGAGACATGCCTATAATTTTTATTATTAAACACTCACTGTGGGACCATTCTTGTGATATACTCTTCCAGTTCAGACATTCTTTCTCAGCCCTCTTCTCTGTCAAAAGTACAATGTCTGGATGGACCAATGGATTGTGGCAGTGCAATGGCTCTTACAGTCAACTTTATGTGGTAGTCAAAAATAAAAGAACTGCATTCAACAAGAGCAGCATGTCTATACCTGTGGGAAGAAAACAATATATTTAAAGGTGTGAGATTAAAAAATACTACTCTTCAGGTAGATCTGCTGATGCAAGTGTAGCATGACTGAAGAGAAATACCTTCTGTGTCTCTAGGAGGGCCCTATCAGTGCAATATAAGAGCCATATGTGATTAATAAATGATGATCTTGGTTAATGGCTAATTGAAATGGTTAATCTTCTGTTACCTCCTTCATCTCCAACATTTTTTCAACGTGATTTGGTAATATCCTTTTTTGCCTAATTAGAGAAGTCTTCTATAAATCATTCATGGAGGAAGATGGTAGACTGCTGGTAAGAATGTTGGACAGATTAATCCTAAAGGTTTGTGAATATTTCAGGCATTCTATCAGAAGGTATTGAATGTATATGCATTTTAATTTGTGTTACTGTGGCTACCTAAAGCATTGTCTGGAAAACAAAAAAAAAAAAAAAAGAAAAAAAAAAAATAAAAAAAAAACAAAAAACAACAAATTAATGACCAGCTAATTGTTACTATTTCATTTCCTGTTTTTTAGCTACATTTCTGAATTTATCCTGAAACTATGTTTCAGCTGACTGCATCTATTCTTACAACCAGTCAATAAGAAAATTTCACTGTGATAAAAAAGTCATTTTTTCACTCTTTGGTAGAACTATCAAAGACAGTGAAATAGTCCAAAGATGGTAAAATCTAGTTCTGAAATGAAAACACAAAAACTTTAAACACTCGTCACTCCTGATACTTTTTATCAATAAACTAGTAGAATCATAGAATATTTTGTGTTGGAACAGACCCTTATAAGTCATCTATTCCAACCTCTCTGCTATGAGTATGGACACCTTCCACTAGATCAGGTTGCTTAGAGCCCTGTCCAACAGCATTACCAAGTGGCGAAATCACATTTAGAGAGAGGTTAGATCCAATCCCACTTGAAGATCTCCAGAAGACTGAAAACAAAAGTCTCCCTTTTCTCATGCACAATTCTTGTTAAATCTACCTCCTCTGGTTAGGCCCATCACAGCTCACCGCAGTTCCTGGATAAGCCTCTGTCACCCTGGAATAGTCTATGCTTCCAATGAGGCCTCAACCTCAAAGGTCAGATGATCTTACCTATATTCATGTTGGCATGTATCTTAGTAGTCACTTATATCTTTGGATTTTTCAGGAAGCTGTCTTGCAAATCTCCACCACTGTAGTGTTTCTGCCTAATCCTTTCTGTTGGTAGGTCATGCAAGAGAAAATTACAGGGACAAAAATAGGTGTTTTGTGGTGCTTTTATAATATCTCCTGTAAATCTCTGAGTTTTTGTTTCCCTTGCAGAACCTCACAATGGAAATGATACAAACCGGGTAGCGTTTCGCAGGCCTCCATTTCCCACATCTTGCTAGTAATTTTGCCAAGCCACAGGCAGCAAAAAGTCCTGGGCCAGAATCCTCTCTTATTTACACCAACATACATTTGAAGATAAAGCCAGCAAAGTCAATGCAGTTTCAAGACAGTGAAAGTAACATGAGATCAGAGTTTGATGTTTGTCCTTTTGTTTGTCTCAAGGAATTCAGAGGTATTCAGAACCATTTCAGACTAGGCATTTGCTTAGTATTTCTGCATATTTATGCTGACCATGCAGATTTTCTTGTCATGTTCTCTGACACTGACCACCCCTGCTCAGGTGACATGAACCATCATATAGATTCATTAGTGACAAAACATGAGATAATGGAAAGCTGTATAATTTGTAGTTAAATGCAATACTGCTAAGTGCATCTGCCTCAGCACTGAGCCCCTATCAGCAGGGTAAGTGTTATAGAGAGGTTGAGTTGGCAACTGAAGTAACAACTGAATGAAACAGCTGCCTTACAGAGTAAGACTGGAAGAGCTGGGGTGCTTTGATTTGAAGGAAGAAGGTTGTGGAGAGGATTATAATAGAGTTTTATGAAATGATGAAGAAGTGGATAAGGTAAATGTAAAATTTTTTTCACCCCTCTTCACAATACTAGAACTGTGGAGTCGTTAATTAGAAGAAATACATGACTGAACTTGGTTGGACAAGATGATCTTTAAAGGTCCCTTCCAACCTAGGTGATTCTTTGATTCTGTGAATTAGGACAAATTGAAAAAAAAAAAGCCTTTTTACATAGTGTGGTGGTTTCCGGACAGAGAGTTATGGAGATAGACAGCACTGGCAAATTTAGAAAGAGATTAGGCAAATTCATGGACAGCAGGTCAATTAGCAGACACAAACAAGCAAGAATGTACCCTTTAATATCCCTAACTGGGTGGCTGCAGAAGCTGAGGAAGTATGAGATGAATGGTCCACAGGATCCAGGTGTGCTCCTTGTACAGCATCTCTTAGTGCCCCTGCAAGAGACAAAATGCTAAACCAGGTTATTATGGCCAGTAGCACTTTTCTTTTGTTGTTATATTCTCACTTACTATCCCTTGCAATGTTTTTTCATTCAATTTGTGAGGAACACTTTAAGTGATTTCTGGAGTCCACCAGAGTGCTGTTTTTATGGCATGTGACTGAGGGTATCCGTTGTATGTCCTGGGGTGCGGCATAAGAGCAGGAATGAACATGCAAAGCTTTCTGGGATAATCGGGAGAACAGCACAGTGAAGAAAGAGCCAGACTTGCTCAGTGCCACCACAGAGTCCCTCCTGTGAACTCTCGAGACCCACAGGCACACCCAGGCTTTGTTCTGGGGGGAACTCATTACTTCACTGCAAAAGAAATTCCAAGAATGAGTAACAGTTATGACATTTATGAAACAGGCAGGGACAGTCAGAAGACTGGGACCTGAGTTACTTGAGACCACGAACATAGCTGGATGAGGTTTCACCTATACCTTTAGCCAGTCTGCTTTACTGAAAAAGGATTCGGACAACTCACAAAGAGTTAGAGCCAATGATAGGAGCCTGCATGGGGTCGTACAGCTGATGTCCCCCCAGTTTGGTTACATGGACTGACATTCAGTTAAAACTGAGGCCTCTTTCTTCCATTTTCCTGCATGGTGCTGGCAATGAATAGGCTCCTGTGGCTGTGGCTTAGGGGGATTATTAGGGAAAAAAAACTATGCCTCATACAAAAAATCTAGTTCTAAAAGCTGTGGCAGTTAAAAAGTCTGATGAAGAGGTGTTAAGCTTTAAATATAAGCTTTCTGCACGAGGCACAAAAATCAGAGCAAATTCAGGTGAAAGCTTCAGGTCGCACAACACAAACATAGCAGAGTCAGAGTGAAGCTGTTTCTAATCGTGTAAGCCAGCAGGAAAAGATAAAAGCAATGAAGGACCCCTATATGGGAGCACATGGTGTCCTGCTCCTGGCTTTTCTCAAGTCCACGTGTTCCTGTGGCTCTGGTAAAAATGATGTTTGAGTGGCTGGTATAATTTAACTGCATACACAGCTTTACCAGCATGCTCATTTCTACACAGACTCTTTTTGCCTTTCACAGAAAATCTTTTGCATGATCTTGTGGCACTAGAAACAGAAGGATATGGGCTTTCATGACTTTATTTGCTCCTCTGTGAAAGCATATGATTGTAAGGTCTGCAAATAAACTTGCCCTTGGACAAAGCTTTTTCTATTAAGATTTTCTACAAGGCCCCACAACCTTCAGAATTATTATGAGACTTATGTTGTCAGTTGAGTCATGCAGAAAAGTCAGGGTGAGATTATTTGTTTCCTTATATCTGATTTATTGCTTTACATTCCAGACTGCTGCTCTCCTAGGTCATGGATGACAATACGCGTTTCAACGTCTTTTTGGGGGAAGCAGCAGAACAGCTCTGAATGTAGCTTGCTGCATATGTAATCCTAAACATGCAGTTCATCATCTTGCCCATGTAAAAAATGTAACATAAGGAAGCCCTCATAGATCACCCTTCACTTCTCCTCTCTTTTCCAATGAAAAATATTCTGTCTACGATGTTGATTGAAGCTCTAAAATTGTCTGCTTCCTTCCTGCCTTTATAAATAGTTTCGTATTTGCTTTCATTTTTCTTTTTGGTTTTGAATGCACTTGTCATTGTAACAGTAATAGTAATTTGCAGTAGACGTTAAGACCCTATTAGTACTTTGCTTGAGTAACAGATAATTGAAACACTTACATGTAGCTTCTGGAAATATTTATTCAGTTTCCCATACTTTGTTGAGTGCAGTTGGTCATTTCATAACAGCAGCCTGAAGAGAGATCACAGATGAACTTTCTCAGTTTTGACTGAGTTTCAACTAGAAGCTTCTGTTAAATCAAAGCTTTCCAAGTGGAACTCAGGGAGTGTGAACATCTGCACCTTCAAATCAAGAAGACGTGTATATGGATTTTTTGGAAACAAAACTGTTTGATATTGGATTGTATATTATAGTCTAGCCTCTATGTTGAAGAAAGAGATTTCACCCTATCTGTATTTGCATGTTATAGGTTATTTATTTATTTCTAACTCAAAATCATTAGTATCTTTAATCTTATTTTTTTGACATATTGCTTCTGGTATAGCAGAGATTTGTCAAGGAACTGTATACATTTCTTAATATGACTATAACTTTTTTATGCAACCATTCAGGCAACTGATGGGAAAAAGTGATGATGTACCTTAATAGTAGATTTTATGCGTTTATGGGGCAAAGATGTTTAAAGCAGTTTTAAAAATTAATTTCTGAATGCCAAATGTGTGCTTATGAGTGTTCCAAAGTAATTACACAGGAACTGTAATTTGTTTTGTGCTTAATGGGACCAATTTTATGTCGACAAGTAATTGCACTTGTAACTGCCCCTTTGGCATGTGTAATAACGTGTTTGCACTTCTGCATGCATATTTAGAAGAATACAAACCAAGACCTCACAGTTTGCAATGGAGCAAATGAAGCATGGTAACGAGTCATTGAGAAGGCTGGTTTTGAATGCAAGTTTCTTGAATCGTTAGAAGTGTTGATTTCTAGGACAAAAGCAGCTTGCTTCACTGATTAATTCTTTATAAATTAATTTAAAACTTGCCTATTAGCTGTAATTCATCTCTTCTAAGCTTGGTGAACAGGTGGTTTTAGCCCTTAAGACCTGCCAAGGAGCAAGTTCTCTATTTATTTATATTTTTAATTGCTCAGTTGTCACAGCCAGCCACCAAGCAGAAGTTATTCCACTGAATAACTCGACTTGACATTTCAATGTCTGTTTTTTCTAGAGCTCCGTGTTATTTGGCTGATCTTGACCCATGCTGTGTCATTCAGCTGTACATACCTTCTTTTTTTAACTACTTTTGTACTACTCTACTAAAGAATTATATTCATTGTGAATATCTAGTTTCTTATTTGTATCCACCCATAGCTCTCCTGGCTTTTTCTTTTATGTCAGCAAGGTCGAACTCATTCCTCTTCTAATTATACATGGTACCTACTTTACTACTCAAACATGTCAGCTGTTGAAGTAATTACGTTAGTGTAAATGTCAAAAAAAATAAAAAGGAGAAAAGGAAGGAATACAAAGAATTTAAAGCTTTAAGATGAGAAGAAAGGGATTCTTAATGTCACTTATATACTAAGTCCTCTCAGGCAATATTGTTTCAGGTGTTAAAGAATCTGGGGATCTGGCTTGAATTTAGGCCAAAAATGCAAGTATTCTTCACTTTTCATTCTTTCTTATTAATGTTCAGATGAAAGCCATAAGGTTTTCATCAAATTAATTACCTTCAGGGAGGCATCTGTGTGTCTGAAGGAGAAGAAATCTTCTGTCTTGCCTGCTGAAGTTATTGTCTTACCTTAAATGAGATTGCTTAGGACATCCCAGAAAGGAAACAGTGTACTAGCTTATGTGAAATGAACAGTTTTCAGGGCCCTGCTGAAGAAAACATAATGCATCAAATCTCTTCCTTCAAGGTAAATATATTGAGAAAGTTATGATGAATCACAGTTGCCTTTTCAATTTAAAATATCTGCAAGCTTTTTGCTATCTGAATAAAGACCCTATGTCCTATACTCCATGCTACAGGTCTTTACTGGTAGAAGTTCTCTCATTTAGCAATGGATAAAACTTAAACATATTGACTCTTTTATAGGTACATAGCCTAGTAACCTTTTCTTCTGGTACTTTCCATGCTTCTCCTTAGAAGTACACAAGGGGAGGAGCCCCATGCACAAAGGTTAGTGGTTTATTTTAGTAGGATTTTGACTGATGTCTTTTAACACATCTTCTGACTTTGGGTAGAAGCAGTCAACTTAGCACTTGGTATTTAGAAGATGATTACGGATACTAGGTAGCAAAGATAATCTTGGAGATATTAGGTATCAAAGCAGGTCTGAAAACAGCCCTAAATCAGTTTTCCCGGTGGCAACCACTGTCTGCTGGTACATACCTTGGTTGGTTATGCTTCCATCCCACTCTGTTCTATACAGTGAGACCTGGAGGTTGACTGAGCTTTCTCAGCTGATTCTGATCACCTCAGGAGTAGAGGAAAAGAGACATATTTTTCTGTTTGATTTTGCCCTAAGCAGAGTCAAGTGTGCAGTGTGTATTTAACTAATTTTGGCAGTGGAGTATTCTGCAGTTGTTATATGTGGTGGCCACAGTAAGAGAACACTGCTGTCAAGCATTATGGTTTAGTGCTTAGATTTTTGCAGTCAGCTACACTTCACAGAAATCAAGTAGCAGCAGAACCATCATCTTTGCTGAAGATCAATGAAACCAAAAAACTGTGTTTCAACATTCTGCTGATGAGAAGTTCCTCCTTTCAGTCAAAACAGGATGGACTGGATGAGTGGATTTTAGTTATTCCATAACATTGCATCTGACTCCCTTCTACATTATGAAGTGAAGGTGAGATATATGATTATAGCAATAATTGCATAGCACTTTTAAAGTTTTTTTTTGAAGGTGGTTAACTTACTCTTGTTCATGTTTCAAAGTCATTCATGTACCAGAATGAAATTTTTCAGTCATTTATTTGTTTACAGAGGAATACCGATCAGCTACAAAATTTACAAATTGGCTCTGAATTCATCACTTCAAGCTGACAAAAATACTAAATAAATTAAAAGTTTTTTCACTTTTAAGCAAAACTGATTCTTACTTTTAAAACTTTTATTACAAAATTGACATAATTTTACCAATAAAGCCCTCATGGATTCTATATTTAAAGTTGAAAAATAAGTTTCTCTTAACTTAAAATTATTTGGGGATGGAGATGTTTGTCTGAATGAAAAAATTAAATCTTTAAATCTTGTATTGGTCAAAATATTTATTTTTTTATGTTTCTTTAGTTTAGTTTAGTTTCTTCAGATTGCAGAGAAAAACTGAATTATCTCTGCAGGTTCAGCCTTCTGTTCCACATCGCCTTTTGCGTGAACTCAATTTAATTTTTACATTAATTGGACTGATTGAATGATTGCATTAAATTCTATGAAATTTCTTCTTTTATTCTGAAATCACATAAAACACAATGATGCAGCCCAAGTTTTTTGTTCACACTCAAACTTGAATGAGAAGGAAAAAAACAGATGTGAACTGAACTGGAAGAAATGTCACAGTAGATGTACGCATAAAACTTGCACTGAATTCAAAGAAACAAGGTCTTGAAGGAAGTTTTAAGCCACATCTTGTCAAACAAGGCTCATCTTCACAATAAACATACTTGGTCTTGTGATCTATTCATGATCTCATCTCTCCTTGTTTGGGGAAGATGGGATTGATATTTTACAACAGGTTCAAATGTAATGTTTGGGCAATTTTTGATTTGTTGGCAATTTGGAGGACTGTGAGCTAGGTAGGTCTGGTTAGCCTAGCATTAATAGCACCACAGCTATCAAATATGGAAATTTGCTATCAACAGAAATCATCCAAAGTTCAAGAATATTATTATTACACTTGTTTTGGGTCAGTTAGTCATGAGAGCTCTAAGATTATATCATTTCCTGACATAAAAAGAAACATTTGAGTTCTTTGATGATAGAGGAGTTGATCAGTTTCAGAGTATTTCAGTGTTATGGCATGCCCATAACATGAGGATATGTCATTAACACCATAATAAAAGAACTAGGCTTGATGAAATTTAACCTTTTAGAAACTCTGAAAAGCAAAACATTCTTTTCTTAGTACTTGTCTTTTTGTGTAGCAAGATATTTTAGAGGCTGGATTAGTTGTTAGTACTTGGAAAAGAATCCTTCTTTTTCACTTAAAAGATCAGGTTTTTGTAAGTTAAGGTTTAACATTTGTATTTTAAAACATGCAATGTTTTAAATGCAAAGGATTTAAATGCAAATGCAGAGGACATATGATTTAATTTTTCAAATCCAAAGAAATTCCAAATGGAGAGCTATAGACATAAGATTTAAAATCAACCCATAACATCTGAACATTGAATCTTTCTCATTGGCATTGTATATATGGTTTTTTTTTAATTGGTATTTATTTTTTCATTGGTGTCTTCAGAGATGACCTTGATTTGTAGGTAGCCTATAATTTCCATCTGTTTAGGCAGGAGAGGTTTTTCCTCTTATATCAAAGCTTAATATGAAGAAAGTTAAAACTTTCTACTTCTATGGGATGAGTTAGCCAGGATTATGCAATGATACCTGTTTTCCACAAAACAGATGCTCATAGCTTTAATGGGAGCTAGATAAACTATTTACTCTTAAGGACATTTAGGTAGAAGTCTTTTAATACTCAAAATAAAGCAAAATAAAGCAAAATAATAGTTACTACAAAATGGATTGGAATACAGGAATTTTTATCTGCAATTTTAAGAGAAGGTATTTGGATTAATGATCTACAACTGCCATTAGTCTTCAATGGTTTTATGAGTCTGAAGTATTCTAATTCTCATATTTCCTAATTTCACAGTAATTCACAATGTGATATCAAATTAACTAGGAAACCTAATCCAAATGAATCCAATCACATAAATGGAAATATGTCTCTATTCTTTTGTTTTTATTTTGTTTATATAATGCTTCTCAATTGAAATTCTTCACAGCTGCAGATATTCTAAAATTCCATGTTCTAAGACATTTATTTCTATTATTGCCTATGCAAAATAACATATACTCTTTCTGACACTAATGATCTGGTCTATAATTGTACCATAAATTTTTAATCTCTGAAATTTTTTTCCAAACAATTGATCTCAATGGGATAACCATTCTGACAGTTTCTCTAATCTCAACTCAAGAGAGAAAAAAATTAACCTTCATTTTCTTCCTTATGCCTGACATATTTCACCATATAATCAGATTGTTTTTCTTTAAATTAATGTTGGCTGCATGCTGTTTTTCTCTATTTGCAGGTATTAATGAATAAATTTAAACTCTGAATCACAGGTTTTTAATTTGGCTGAAGAAATAAACATATAGCTATATTCATAAATGTATATCAAAGCAGTCAAAAGCTTGGCTATATCTTCTACCTTGATATGCAAACAAAATTTCCATTTCTGTTAATGGGAGATAACGTGGGTGTTCTGAGGGCAGAATAATTCCACCCTGTAACAGGTAACAGTAACCTGTAACATGATTTTTTCCTACTGGTCCCATTTTTCTGTCTTTGTATGCAGTTTACTAATGCAACATAGCATTTGAATTTGAAATTTAGGAGCATTACTGAAAGAAGTAACGGAATTTATCACAACAGAAAGATTTCGCAAGATTCACAATGGACACATCTGTACTAGGAAACCAAACATGGCAAGGGCTCAGACCAAAGCATGCTTGGTCAAATGTAGATACCTAAATTGCAGACTTGCATGTTTAAGCAGATGAAGCCCTCCTGAATTTCTGTTCTGTGGTTAGGACCACACACAATGATAACAAAAACTAATAATGTTGATGGTGGTAGCAAAGGGATATTGGCACCATGATGGTGATGCAGGAAGATGTCCACATGGCAGAAAAAAAATTACTTATCCCTGTACACAGGCTGCATGACAAACAATTAAAGCCAAAAACCAGATCATGGTTGGAAATGTTTTCTTAGGATGTTTAGTGCCACAGTTTATGATGAACAGCTAAATAAATGTTCCTCTATGTCAGTGAGTTGTTCAAAATTTTTACTACCATTCATTTCATAAAAATATTTTAAAATCCCTAGATTTTTTGCATTCATCCCAAATGGCACATCTCTCTGGGCTTTCACTGCAACTAGTGTCATTGAACAGTTTGCAAGTTCAAAAGGTTTATCTGTGTAAGAAACAGAGCCAAAGCAATTCCTTTATTTTGTATCTAATGCTTTTCTTGCTTTTCATTTTAATTGTCTTAAGTTTTATTGAGACAAAAAGAGTGAGAATAAGATGATTGGGTGAAACAGAGAAAGATGTTCCCCTCATAGTGAAAAAGTCTGTGCAGAACATCCCACAGCCCAACTTCAACAGTTGTGTTCCCACTTCTGCTGGCATGAGTGTATAGCATGGTGACAAATGAGGTGTTAAACAGCTATGATTAGCAAATGAAAATGACATATTTTTTTTTTGCACCCTGTGAAATAAGTTAGAAGAAAATTATTTAGAAGAAACATCCAATTAAAAGAAAAAAATAATTAGCAAACCACTAAGAAATTCTCTAATAGTAGATGAGGGCGCCACTGGTGAGTACACGCACAGTTCCATTATTGTGTGTGTCAATCATTAAACTGTCATCAAGAAGGGATGGGTGGATCTAGGTTCCAGGTGTCCATTGCCTGCAGACTAGTAGCAACAGTAAAGTTTTGGGTAACCTAAACACATAGTTTGTCCCTTAGCTTCTAATCAACCTCAGATGTCCAACACAACTATTTCATTATGTTTCAAGACTTTAATTTTCCTATCAATTGATAATTAATAATCTCAGGATCAACTGGCAACAAGAAAAGTGCAAATGAGATTAAATACAGAATCCCTTAAGACCAGAAAGGTTATCTACTACTGAAATGTTGAGGTACTCACTCTGCATATAGCTTAAAGCAAAATGCTAACACATGAACTGAAGTAATTTTGGTTCTAATGAAGCTTCAGGCTATGGTTAAAAACATTCTGTGGTGAGGTAGTTTTATTTTTGAAAAGCACAATAAAGGTATTTCTGACCCTATCTAGGATTGATTTTTACAGCTTTATTATATGCAATAAACAAAAAATTGAAAGTAAGGAGAAAAAGACAGAAGTGATTGTATTTTTTCAAATGTTGAAACAAACAGCTGTGTGTACAGGCATTAGTGGAGGAGATGCTGGTACAACAACTGAAAAAAAAATTTTTTTTTTTTGAGGAACTACCAGGGAAAGGTGGAACAGTGATAGAAAACTGCTAGGTTTTGGGGACCTACTTAGAGTTTTAAACCAGAAGAAAAAAGTGATTGAAAAATTCTTTACTTGCTTTGTCCATTTTGGCCATTTTGCTTCTTGGGAATTAAGTATGTTTTTACTTATAAGAGGTAGAAATCATGTCTCCTCATGAAAACTTGAGCTACTAACTGTGGCATCACTCTCCAGGGGAACATATGCAAACAAGTTATAGTAGTCTCTTGCCTATAGTACTGTCATATTTAATTATAAAAATTATATGAGATTTCACACAGCAGAAACAGTCGTTGTGTTCCCTTATTTGTGAATTGCATGCCAGAGTGCTCCCAATAGACATCAAATGAAAAACATATCCAAGAGATAATGTGCATATTTATACTCAATATCTCAACATCTTTCAGCTTTACGTATCCCAAAGTCTTAGCATGTTCTCTTGATGGAGACAGATGTTATGGGCAGTAAATTGTGCAGTCTTGGACCAGATCTCTTGGCTCTATCAGGAATCAACATATTGAAAGGATACTGCTGCTTTTTTTATATATGTAAATAACACATTTTTGTATTGCTGTGTGTATTCTCCAAATGCTAAGGAAATAAATAATTGAGGCAGAGAATACAATGCCTTTTATTGAACTATGGTGTACAGTATGCTACGCCCAAATATTATTTTCATGAAAATAAAATATTTCCAAGTCTTCAAGTCTATATCAACCAAACCTGATCCTATTAAAACAGCACTTTCTTCCTCTCCTTTAGAAAGACTGAAGGGCTACCTCTTACTTGGCCCAGTCTTCTGCCCTGGGACAACACTCTCAGCAAAGAAC
>JAOXNG010000012.1:149454148-149464290 GCA_028566535.1 Scolopax minor
CAATCCCATTGCCAAAATCATTGTCCACTTCAGATCCAAAAAGCTAAGTGACTTTTTGCCATCATTTTTCATTTCCCATCCTAGTGCATTCCATAGTGTTTTACAAACTACTCAGAGGGAGATATAGATACATTTGTTATCACTTCCCAGGTGAAAAGTGACTCCTTTTTACAACACACATCAGTGTTACTCTGCTGAGAGGGAAAGAAGAAAAAGGACACTCATTTTTCAGAACTTCAGGGAGAACCTAGTCTCCAGCATTTTCTTAGCTGGAGTTTTCCCAGCTCTTCAAAGCTAATATCCCTTCTTCTGCAAATAAATGCCAAGGGATCTTTAATTAGCTAAAATGATCAGCAGTCAGGACCTTGATTTTTCACTTAATCTGAAAATAGCACAGTGCCCCTTAGCATACTGCCGGAACATTGGCAATGAACCAATTGAGAGAAAATAGTGCCAATTACTTAATCATACACTTCCTGCAGCTTTTTCTACATTTCAAGTTGAGTTCATCTCAACAGCTGGAGAAGGGCATTGTCATTTCTACAGTTTGTGGTGAGAGAATTCATGCTTTCTTTGGAAATTGTTTCATAGGGCTTGTTCAGAGCTTTTGGATTTGTTTGCTCGAACGTTAATACAGCAAACTCTAGTGGTCAGTATGGTGCAGTGGAAAAAAATGAAAAAGGCAGTCCTAATCAACACTATGATTTATTACTACCAACAGGTGAAACTAGGGCTCCACCCTTTGTGCTGTTCTTGTATACCACAGATTTCTGTTCTTAACATAACACTTTAAACTAACACCTGCATCAACTACTGGTGTCCAGGGACAATACAGCTAGTAAAGGCTGAGCAAGATGTTTTCAGAAGTCTCAGTGAGGTGTTCCAAAATATCTGCAAGTAGCAGATACTGCACCAGCATCCTGCATGCATGTGTTCCATTCCCACAGCTCCCAAAAATAGTTGGGAAAGAAAGCTGCCTGTCAGCTCCAGCCTTGCAGATCAGTTCAGCCATCAGTTTAGGTGCTAAGCAGAAAATAACAGAATTTAACAACTTCAAAGTATGCTCTGACATATCTCCCATCTTCAAATACTCATCAGTGTGTCTCTGTAACACAGTAAATGGTAGGATAAAGACTCCTTAAAGCATCTAATTGCTATGTCCTGCAGGAAAGATGTCCCAGTGTCAGTGAAGGCTGTAGACTGGGTGCAGCAGGGAGCAGAATGCTGTGGTGGAATTGGACACAATAGGAACATACTGCCAAGGGCCAAAGTCATGGCTCTGCACAAAGACTTGTGACCCATTTTAGTGGAGTTCTGTTTGGTTTTGATTTTTGCTGGCAGTACTAAAGTGAAAAAAAGAAAAGAAGGCTATAATGAGAGCCAAATATTCTGGTATAAATAAGTACAGTTCTGTCCAAGTCAACAGAGTGAGACTGACTTAACTCAGAGCTAAGCATCTTCAGAGAGGTAAGATAGCCCTCTCTTATCATGCCTATAATATGTCTCTTGGAAGAAACAGCAATAGGATGTCATGTAACTTTTTAGAGTTTAACTGTGATGACACCACAAATGATGGTTAGTCCTTTATGTTCCCAGATTGGACAGTGCAAGATCAGTTCATTTGGGAGGGGGGGGTGTGTGTATGTTGCGGTTTCCACCTATTTTGCTGTTACTGTTTAGCAGCGTGTCCTTGTTCTCACTAGTACTAAAGTGCAGGACTTTAGTTCCTGGCTTCCATCACAGATGTCACCAACCACACATTTAATTTTCCTCATGCTTCTGCTCCACCCTTGAAAAATTTATTCCCATGGAATCCAGTTAGTACCAGGAAAGTTTTTCTAAGGATATCCTGAAGCTTCAAAGCACCACTGTGAGAAGAAGAGGAAAATATTTTTATCCCCAGTTCATAGACAGGGAAATAGAGGTTCTTAAATTACTTCCTCAGCATCATCGTACAACTAGTCTTACACTAAGAGTTACAGTGAGAGCACAAATATTTCATTTTCCAACCTCGTATTTATTTCCATGCTTTGCTTTCTTTCACGAAGTCCTGCATAATAATTAAATTAACAACAAGTATGATTAAAGCAAGTGGTTCAGTTAAGGTTTTCTGGAACACTATATATAGAGTGTGCTTTCAAGTAAGAGTCACCTTTTTCTTTTTTTTTTTTTCTGCAGTAAGCCTCAATTTCCTGCTTTCTTTGAAAAATTGTACTACGAATTATCAACAAGAGGTCACATATTCTAGCATTCAGCAGGCGCTGTCAAACCTGTATGTGCTGCTTTTTAAAGTAACATCTTGCGTGTTCTGTTTCACACATGGCCTCTGGAGCTTGTAGGTCATGCACAAATACAATGGTGGTCTTTCATGACCGCAAGAGTTTCTAAATCATTGTGTTTTGCATTCTCTCCATCTGGGTGACTTATTCTGGTCACATACCTTTGTAAAAAATGACCCTGGTATACTCAAAACCTTGCAACTCACATTGCTCTCCCCTCCAATGTGAAAATACTTGGCTCACAGCTCTTTATAGGATTGCATATAATTCAGCTCTTGAGTTTACTAAGAAATAAAAATATGTCTGCTCTAGTTCATATCAAGTGTCTATCTAGCCTAAGATCCTTCTGCTAGCAGCATTCATGAAAGGATAGCTCTTGAAGAAAGTGACTATAGGGCAAACATAGTTTGTCTCTGCAACTTTCCAACTTCTAGGTCAAGGGAGCAATTATGCAATTTTCTGATGTGAGCTGCACAGCACCCAGCACCAGAGCTATCGTAAAGTAAGGATATAAAGAAAGGATTTGGGGTAATTTTGAGCAATATAAACAATGTGTGGTCAGTTCCTACTGAGTCAAAGCTGGACACAGAAATGATTGATTGGATTAGAGGAAAGAGTGAATTTCATAGGGATTCAGGGCCCTCCTTTGCAAGATGTTTGGTCCCTACAAGGGAATTAGTAATTGGAAGATTAGAATAGCAAGAACTAAGAACATCAGTGCAGATTAATAGTTAGGTTTTTTTAACCAGTATTGATATATGTTTAAATCTTAATGCATCCTTACCCACAGAAAGAGTAAATGAAGAGTTTTAATTTTTTTTAACTTCAAGTTATTAATTTCAACAATGCAATTAAATAATAAAGTCACTGCAAACAGCTGTTGGTTCAAGGATTTATAGCACCCTTTATTCCAAATGTTTATATGTATAAGCACTGACTATCTACATGCTACCTCAGCACTGGGAGATACCACTCAGGTTAGTTTTGGTCCTGGTGTCTTGTAGCCCAGGACTTTTAAAGAAATGGCTGGTGACATTACTAAATGAAAAGCACATGGATCCCAGCAGATTAGTACACTGGTCTCTTTAAGTTTTGCTGTCAAGAGAACTGAAAAACTTTTTAAAATACAAGTGAAACCAAGACTTACCTGGTACCTTAAAGCACCAAGATTTGATCCATTCTTATGTCTTTTTTTTTCTGTGATATTTAGTGCTACTTACACAGGAGAAGTTTGCATGATGCTATTGTGAGTTCAAATCCAGTTATCAAAGCAAACTGTACATCTGCTGCGTGTGTGATAACAATAAGCGCATGAAAATATAATTTAAGACTTTTCAAGCTACACCTATGTTCTTGGCTTCCCATATATTACACTAGATCTACAGTGAGGATCTCACACATTCACTCTAGCAAAGAAATTGTCCACAGCATGAGACTCCTACAAGGCCTTAAGTGAAATCAAAGAATATTCTGTGTTTGGGGAGAATATTCTGTTTGGGGAGAAAGCTTATAAAAGGTGTGTATTAAAGAGGTTCATGCCTGGAGAAACTCTTTTTGTCTGTTATTTGTGCTGAACGTTTAACTGATATATGGTTTGAAACCAAATAGTACAAACAGAGTAAAATTTTTCCCCATGTAACATTAATGAAAATCTGGCCACTGGCTTCTTATGAGACTATCAGGAGATGGGACTATTGATATAGTAATCTGATTTCCTTGTAGTATTTAATTTCCTTTATGTCTTTATTGATAAAAGCAAGTATTGCAGAAAGGAAGCACATTTTTATTTGAAAAGTTTGAGTTGAGAAGAAATCATTGCTTCCTTGTTAACATGCTCCATTATCTCAGCACCTGTGCTATTCATGTGCGTCCACTATTTTTCTTTTGAATTTGTTTAGTATCAATTTTTCTTACAGTGGCTCTACAAAGGCTTCTTTGGCCCCAGGATTTCTCTGTTCAAGAAAACTTGGTTGGAATTGCATTCTTTATCTAAGTAGTTTCTCTGTGTTCTTTCTCAAACCAGTCTCTATCATCACTCTCTTTCATCACAACACAAATGGCTTCTTTAGCATCATATCTGCATCTGTTCTTTCTGTAAGAAGACAGGGTATAATGACAAAGGTCTGTCAATGTCTCTTAAAAATGAAAAGCACTCTCCTTATTTCTTCCCTGACTTACTAGCACAACTGATCTTCTGAGTTGCTAAAGCTCCATATGATTCCTAAGTAGGTATTTAAAATAACCCATAATTGAAAAATTTTACTTTGTGGCTTGAGTGTTCAGTTTCACTCATTCATCCACAGGAAGATTGCATTAGGTGGTATGGACTGCAGATTTCTCCCTTCTGTTTTGAGGGGAGCAGTACTTAACTTTTCAATCTTCAGTTGTTTACTCTTATTTAAAAGGGATGTGCAGCAGCCCCTGGATACAGACTACCAGAATATACAGGTCCTCAGAATCATCATGAAAGTCAACATTGTTGACATATAGCCTAAAAACTACTACTGGTTTAATTCCAACTAAATGAGTACAAGAGAAGTTTGGAAGTTTTAATCAGAGATGAAAATCATAATTTGTTTGATTCACAACTCACGTGTAAATTGGTGGGGTAATCGTCTCTTTGAGAGCCAAAAGTACGGAAAATCTATTAATTTTGGATTTATTTTTTATGGTGGTTTCTTAGCTAGATTAGAAGTTTCATTCCTTTTTAAATGTTTCCCCTTTTTTTTTGTCTCACATATTGGCAAACAAAGGCTCATGAAACAATTCTGAGTTCACAAGTTGATCAGAGAAGTTGATTGATTTTTTTAGAAACAATTCGCTGGTAAGATGCCAAACTGGCTGTAGTTTCAGTATGGCTTGAATACTTATGCTTGTTGAGACAGTAGAAGTTTAGTTTAGTGTTTGAATTTCAATGAGCTTCAGGTGAATTTTTTACAGTTTTGATGAATATTGAATATTTTTGGTGGCAATAGTACCTGGAAGAAGTTGATGTATAACTTTATACCTTACTGGCTCTTCAAAACATACCAGATTATGAATACCAGAATAGACTCAATGTGATCATTAGCATCTCTGATATGTGGTGTGGAATGGTGACATGGTGCTGAGTAATAACATAATTGGCAATCTGAAACAGTCAATCAAGTACATATATCTGTCTGTATTTTTCTTTTTAACATAATTTTCCCTTCATTCTTCCTGAAGTCATAGTGAGAGTCTACTGCATTGCAGCTTAAATAAATCTTTGTTAACATAAAGTGGGTAAAATTTTGCCCACTCCATTAAAAGTGGAGGACTAGATTGCTGAAACACTGAGGAGTGTGCATAGCTTTTAGTGAGTTGGTTTGGCTCAAAACTCCAAAATAAAAACTATGAATTGAAAATAAACCGATTGATTTTCTACATTACAGTGGTTTACTTAGTTGATTTAAACCAAAGTTTGATAAAAACAAATTTAGTAATAGCAAGCAGTTTCAAACAGAGGTGAAACAAGATATTCTGCTCTGAATTAACTTAGCATGAACTGAAATAATTTACTTTATAAAGTTATTAATTACAATTCTTTTTCCATATAATTCAAAATAAAAGGCAGAATTTTTCAAAACAAAAATGAAACAAAAAACCCAAATAGTCACTCACTTGTAATACTAAGAAAACTTATCCTGAACCAAATGATACAGAGGTTTATGTTGGGTGGCTGGAAGAGAACTACATTTCATGCACAATGTGTAGTACTGTGTGGGTATTTGTGAGTAAGATAACGGTTGTCTCAAGTGCAATAATTGCTTAATGAGTTGTTTTAAAAAACACAATGTCATAACATTTATCATATGAACAGCTTTTGTTTACAGATTATTTAATAATCATTTTTAGTATGTTAAAAATTATTCCCTTGTGTATTTTTAGTTTTGAAGAATAATAGGGTTCCCTGCAGTATAAATTCCAAGAGAAGGGGATCTATGAAACAGACCAGCATGCACATGCTCTCTATTTACAGGGTTTTTTCCCCCTGTTATCAGTGTTATTACTTCTGTGGATTTTTTTCTCCTTTGTTCTTCTTTTAGTCCAGGTTATATAAGAAACACCTTGGCAATATTTTTCATCTAATCATTCTTTTCCTTTCCTGACAGAATACAGGCAAAGATAAAAAATGTTTAACTAAATTCCTGTATAACTATTTAACCAAAAGAGGAATTTTGGACTTAATTCTGATCCTGATCTTGTGTTATTCCACATTACACAGTACATCTGTGTAGAAAAGTGCAGAAATGTGTTCCTGTAGTATATGAAGCACACTCTGTGCTGAAACATTTTGCAAAAAGACTTAGATCAACTGCTAGATCAACCTCCACTTCTCATTTTGAAGTCAAGAACCATGGCACCTAAAACATAAATGGCTAATCCCAGCGTGATCATCCAGAGCACTTCAAGAAGATACTTATGCTCTTTAGACAGTCAATGGAAGGTAAAATTGCCTCTGGAAGATGAGGCTGAACACCCAGAAGTTTAGATGGGGATTTGCTCAGAGTTACCAACAGCAAATTGTGAGGAAGATGCCCCCATTGCTGTCCCATTCAGAAGTGCAGGGATGTGACTCAGGACTCACTACTCAGTGCCTGCAGCCAGCTGGGATGCAGTCACTGCAGTGCTCTTCTGAGGTTAACTACCCTTCATGGCAATGATGTCCCCACTATGTAAAAGAAGACGTGACACCAGTGCCCATTTCCTTCATGGTTGATTAAGAGCTGCTAAATTTTCTAGCATTGTTGCTGGAAACAGGAGACCTTGGCTCTAGTCCTCTTTTCTCTGTAGGTATTTGGACAAATAAAATCAGTGCCTTGGGTTTGCCTTCACCACCAAGCTGTTACATATTTGGGAGAAACAGAGGAAGCAGAACTACCTTCTGTATCTCTTGTTGATTACTCAGAAATGCAAGGACAAGAGTAGAAGCAAATGAGAATCAGGGAGTGCGGGAAAGAGGGGAAATAGTGGTTAGGTTCAGCTGAGAAGAGGCAATTATGGCATTCTGGTACCTGAAAGTTTTTGTATGTCCAACACCCATTTGACAGAAACTGTTCCCCTCCCCAGGAAAAGCTATGAGGTCACCCCACAGCCTGCTTTTCTCCAATCTAGACAAACTCAAAGTCTTTAGCTGCTCCTCACAGGACATGCCTTCTAGCCCTTTTACCAGCTTTGTTGCCTTTGTCTGTATTCAGGATGTATTCAAGGACCTTCACATCCTTCTTAAGTGCTAAAGTCCAGAACTGCACACAGCACTCCAGGTGAGGCCATACCAACACTGAATACAGTAGGATAATCTCCTTTTAACCAACTGGTGATGTTGTGTCTGATGCACCCCAGGATGGGGTTTGCTCTCTGGGCTGCCAGGTCTCACTGATGGCTCTCATGAACCCTGCTGTTGACCAGCACCTCCAGGTTCCTTTCTCACTACTACCCTTTGAGCTCTGCCCTTCAGCCAGTGCTTCACCCAGTGCACCATGTACCTGCACATGTCTGGAAAACTTGTCCAGAAGGATGTTGTGAGGGACAGTATCAAAAGCCTTACTAAAATCCAGAAAAACTAAATCCATCACTTTCCCTTCATCCTCTAGGTAGGAGACTTTATCATGGTAGAATATTAAATTAAACAGGACTTTCCCTTTGTAAACCAATGTTGACTGTGCCTGATGATTGCAGTGTAATTTAAATGTCTTTCAATAGTACCTACTATAATCTTCTCCATAATTTTGCCAGGTGCTGAGGTTAGACTAACAGGTCTGTCATTTCCTGGGTCTTCCCTCATGCCCTTCTTATAAAGTAGAATAATGTTGGCCAGCTTCCAGTCAGCACCCACCTCTGGACTCCAAAAACCTTTGGTAGATGATTGAGAGGTGTCCTGCCAGAATATTCTCTACATTTTTCAGTGCTCTGGGATGAATCTCATGAGGCCCCTGGACTTGTGAACATTCAGCTGATATAGCTGTCCCCTTACAGTTTCAGTGTCCACAAATGGAGAATTCCTGCACTTGTGGTCCTTTGATTCAGAGGACTGGAAAGCCCAAGGTCTACTTGTGCTATTAATGACCGAGGCAAAAAAGGCATTGAATGCCTTCTCTTCATCCTTATTTGCCAGGTGACTATCTTCCAACAAATATCATTCCAATGTTTTCCTTGGATCATCTCTTGCTATTCATGTACTTAAAAGATCTTTTAAAATAAAATGGATAAGAAGACACTCACTGGCATGCTTTATTAAATAGTGAAAGTTTTCTAAGGCAATCCATAGAAAATCCCTTCACTTTAGTAATTAAAATGACTGAAACATTTCTGTGACCATAATTTCAAAGACAATCTTCATTGAATGGAGAGATAAACTGTTTTGTTCTGTTTCCACAGCACACAGGGCAGTAAGATCTTGGTTCACCCCATGTGTGCCTAAGTGCCATGGCAATAAAAATGCAACAATAATACCCATTTTTTTAGTCATATAAACAATTCAAATAGTTAAGTAGCATGTATCTTCCTTGCTCTTTACAAGAATAGAGACATTGTCAGGTAAGTCTGTGACTTGCTACTAGTCAGAAATTGCTCTGACTTGAAACAACATTTTCATCCATCATAACCTGGATTCCTTTGTCACTGTCACTCAAAGTGCCCTTGGCTACAAGAAACACCTAACCAGGCAATTAAATAAGATCTGTTGTTTTGTTTTATTTGACTTCATAAAATCAGTAATATCCCCATGTGGTCTTTAGTTCAGAATCTTCATTTCCCCTTCTATGCAATGACCCATAATTTCTCCCTTGTTTTTCCAGGTGAAAGGGGTGTCTTTAAGAAGTTCACTAGGATTATTCATCACATAGAATTGCTTTTACCTGATCAAATCTTACATCTCGGTTAAAAAAATGAAATTTCCCCAATCTAGCCCTTTCTTATGTTCTTGGCAGCTAAGGTAAAATACGGGATGCAAGAACAGAAGTTGAATCTACTTTTCTCGAAGAAGAAGCAGATTTTGTTGCTAGCATCTCTGAAATAAAGGCAAGCAAAAGCATTTAGTGGTCCAGCTATCTGCAATGCCTGGGCATACTTTCACTGTACTTTCACTATGAAAGTGAAAGCTTCCTCCCTAAGGGACTCTTGGTCTAGGTTCCATTAACCCTTTGGGTTTTCTACTCCATTTTCTTGTATTGGGGAATTTATCCCTTCACTTTGCCTTAGCCTGTTGTGGTCACCGGTTTATATTCAGAAGAGGAATTGTTAAAATTAACCATGTAAAGGTTCAGGTAATATCTGTGACAATTTGCAAATCATTTACTAAATGAAAACAGAGTACAGCTAGCTTGACCTGGAAAATAGTAATAGTGCCATTTCAAGTAAATAAGTTTGGGGATCTGGTTTGCTGGACTTGAGACTTCTTGGAGAAACACAAGTGTCTTTCTTTTAGCTTAGCAATTCCTTCTCTTTGGAAGAATTCTAACATTTCTTCACCCTGCATACAAATGACTTCACTTCCTTCTTCCTATGCATTTGGTGGATATTTAAAACAGGAGGTTTTTTCCCATCCATTACAGTTTTTCTACAGATGCTTTGCACATAACAGTGTTTTGTTCTGAGAAAACAAAGATTTAAGAAGAGACGAACATGATGTGACTATTGATTTCTTTTTGTGCTCAGAAAAGGTTCCTTGTTCTCAAGATCTTTAAAACAAACAAAAAGTCAATCTATTTCCTAAATAAGAAAGGAGATAAAATAAAATCCAGATCTCCCCACTGGTCTCCCCCATATAAATGATACTATTTCCTACAGGGGAATAACAACCTCAGTCTTAATATGGGAAAAAAAGACCTCCAGCGCAGGAAA
>JAOXNG010000012.1:149482558-149493379 GCA_028566535.1 Scolopax minor
ATCATAAATAAAATAGTCCCATGGAATGATTAGGAGGGCCTGGGATCTGAGCAGTTTTCATGGATGGACAGAGGGGGTGTGATGGTACTCAGGGGACCTGTGAACATGTGTGTGCTTGTGAATCTAGTGTGATTTTACTAGTGAACTTCAGTTCTTACAAACTGCAAAAGAGGAGGGGGATTTGATGTCTATAGCTATGTGGGTCCTATACAGAGGTGCTGTTGAAGTCAGCACCTTGTCTGTGGCAGTCTGCATAGCCAGTCGTATCCTTTGTCTGTGTGTCCCTGTGTTTGTATGCCTGGGATTCATAGTCAGCCCCACCACTGGCTGAACCTGCAAATGAAAAAGAAGCAGCCACATCCATTGGCTTTATCTGGAGACCCCTGCATCCCCAGGAGCACTGGGCTGGGTTCCAGCAGCTTGGCAGAAGGAATCCCTGGACTCCCAAGATGCTGGAGGTAGTAGCCACTCCCAACAGTCCTTAACTCAAAGAATGTCCTGAAGACTTGTTTATAAACCAAACAAGGACAATGTTTAGTTAATGAGGTAATGAAGTTTTTACTAGGAAGCTGGAGTTATGTGTTCCTTAAAAATTTTCAAGGACCTTCTTATTTCTTTTCAAACTGTGAAGACACTTACACAGAAATGGATGATCGTTAATCTTTTATGAATTACCATAGTTGCATTACATTTTTATTGTGTTTATGAAGTTTGAAAACACAAAAGATATTTGCAAATATAAACATCAATGAATGAGACAAATTTTTCAAACTGTACAGCTTTAGTAAGGCATGAATTTATCTGTAAATTAATCACAGTGAATGTGTTTACCACATCTTGGCACATATGGATAAAATAGGAGATTGGACTTCTGCAGATACAACTTGTCTGCTGGGAATAGCCTCTATATTTTTGCATCTTCAATACATACTTTCCAATAAAATTTAAGCTTGGTTTAGGGAGAAAAAAAAAATCACAAAGTGAAATGGCTAAGCACTTAGAAATTCAGTCTTACAAGTTAGGCAGAGGTAGAGTAAAACATAGATGTTAAAGTTCTTTGCCTTGATCTACAGCTGCTGGAGGCACATGGTGAGATCAGAATCGTTGTTCTCATGTTTCTATTACATTCCTAGGCCTTTAGGGTAGAAGAAAAGCCTAAGAACATGATCTGAGCACACACAGCACCTGAAGTGGTGTCAAATATCCTGGAATAATGCCAGGAGATGTGAATTGTTCTTTTGGGGCTGAACTTTGAAACTCTTAAATTTTAAGGGCAGAAGAAAGCTTGTTATTTGGCTTGTGCCACCTAGCTAATTGCTCCATCATGTGCAAATGTGTATCTATACTGCAAAGTATCTATAATGGAGTCCATGCTGAGGATGCACAAATAAACAAGACCCTTCAGGATAGACTCCTGATGGGTTGTTTCCAAGGTCAGTGTCCTTTGACAACAAATTAAGAAAAAGTGTTGATTTTTCCCAGACAAGCAAATGTTCAAATTTTTATTAAGCCATATTTTCATGTGAAAAAGCACCATTATAGTTTATGTTACACTAATAGCTATCCTCCTACACTCCCCACCCAACCCTAAAATAAAATTATAAAAAAAAGGATTGAAGCTTTCTCTTAACCTAATTCAATAAATCTCTACTAACCTATTTAACCTATTTGTATTTTATGGTAGTTTCCTTCAGCCTTAAACTGAACAATTTCCTGCTATGTGAAGAACTCATCGTAATTCCCGTGCTTCCAACTGAAAAAGGAAAGCTTCATATTTGTACAAATTATGGCATTTCACACTAAGATACAAAAATGGCAAATCTGTTTCTTCTTTTTTGTTATTGGCCTGCTTTTAGTTAATATTTTCTATCATCTCAGATAAAATCCATTCTTACCTTAGTATCTGAGCAAAAATGTGCATATTATAAAGGACATCTTTTCTCTCTGTGTGGAATAAGTTCTCACAAATGTAACTTGGAGTTTTTATTTATTTAACTAATTTATTTATCCCTCTCTTTGTTTCCACACTATAGATATACAGAGAGAGAAAGAGAAAGCGGAGTTTGAATGTAAATGTATATTATCTACATATCTTTTGCTTAAAATCCGTATATATATATATATATATGTATATATGCTGCTTCTACAATATTCTGAATGAATTCTCTCCTTTTGAAGTATTTATAAACAAAGAGCTTTCAAGAAAAGGCAAGTATTTTGCAGCAACAATAGAAGATCTGGCATCTGCCCCAGAGAATTTGTGACCTCTTTTCACAGATTGCATTATTAAAGGGAATCACTGTAACAACATAAATGGAATACAGATATATAGAAATAAATGCAGAAAATAATCAAGCAGCATCTAGAGGATAATATCCCATATCCCAGCCCTGAAAAAGACTGTAGCACCAACAAAGACTGTATTCACCTGCATGCCAGCTGTGGATATGGTTGTATTAACCAGAGGATAAGGTTTTTTTTAGGGTCTCTTTGTTGACTGTAGAGCACATGGCACAACAGAGTACAACAGATTCTTTAAAATAAAAGATATTCAGCCCCCTGGGAAAATAAGCCACAGCTAAGAAGTACTGAGCATTAACAGAACTAAAGACCATTAAATTCAGTCAATTATTTAATGACACATTTTATTTGTAATACAAAAATATTAGTTTGGATTCCATGCTAGCCTTTGATTGATAAACACAAAATCCTATCACTGTTAAACTGAGTCTTGCTTGATGGTGGTGGATTTTTGCCAATGAGTATAAACTACCAGCCTGGTGTAAGAAGGCAAATTATTTTTTTCATGAAAATTCAGAACCCTAGAGAAAGTGCAGATACCCTCACTACATTGTTTTGCAGGGTGATATCCTTTTTGCAGTGGATGAAAATAACACTAACATATCATGAAAGCTCATATTCCAGTTTAATTTTTCCCTTTGTATTTTTCAGGTATCTATCTCTCTCCTTTTGAATGGGAGATGTGGGTTTGGACTAACAACTCTTTTCGAAATCTTGCAATTTTTAAGCTGAATTGTATTGTAGAAGTAATTGAGTTCTGTGCCATATAGGGCAATGAAGCAAATTTAACACAACAGATTTCTTCCATTTCATTTCTACCTCACACTTTTTAGGCTTTCCTACTACAGTTTTCTTAGATCATAATCTAACTTCCTAGAAACTAATATAAAATATTAAACAGCTGAAAAGAAAATAACCTATTCATAATCTATGCAAGTAGGTTTAATCACTTACATTTAGTATATTAGTCTGTATTCTCAGTCATATGTTCTAAAAAGATACAAAGAACTGTTTGAAATAAAGGCAACCACCCTTTTTGTCAAGAAACCTCTAGCTGATTTACTAGTAGTAATAATTCTATGAATCATAGAAAGATTAGAGCTGGAAGGGACTTCAAAGATCATCAAGTTCCAATCCCTCTGCCATGGGCAGGGACACCTCCACTAGAGCAGGTTGCTCAAAGCCCCATCCAGCCTGGCCTTGAACACTTCCAGGGATGGGGTGTGTAGGTACATATAGACAGAGCATATTGCACAGTAATTAATGTACTAATAGAGACGTGCGTTGGCTTTCAGAGAGGATAAATCTCTCCTGGGACGTGTGTGTATGGCGTGCAATGCTAATAAGACAGCTCTTACTCAGCAAAGTGACTCAATAGCTGATATAAATATAGCCAGGTTTGGAGTCTCTTGTGTGCCAGGAGAGACTGTATTATAAAAATTGATGTGGCTTTGGAGATGGAAAAGTTCTTGGCAAAATTTTCCCTTACAAGATGATGGTTTTAGGATTTCACTCTGTTACCCTGAAAAGCTGCCAGAAGCATCCAAGCCAGCACTTGGTCACAGCAGTTGGCAGAGACATCAGTGCTATCGGCCATGTGTTGGGGATGAGAGGGCCAGATCTCAGCCAGGGAGGTGTCTGTGAGCAACTTCAGGGTGAGGGCTCTCCAACCTTGAGCTGCACCTTGGTGACTGAAGGTGGGTAGTGCCAACAGGCGAAGGAAGTGATTGGCATGGAAGGCCTCCACTTAAAAATTCCAGGAAAAGGCATTAATGCCAGGAAGGCCACTGGTGCCTTTCCACCCTCAAAGTGCTTCTTCTGTCCTCTCTAGGAGCTACTGCCCTGCCCTGGACCGCTGCGCTGTCCCTTTGTAATCTGGATCCAGTCCCCCTCGTTGTAGCCCAGCCTAGTCCTAGTCATTTATTTCACACCGTTTAGAAGTGCTACTTGTTGCCAAGGTTTTTTACCCCTCTTTTCCTTCTTATTTGCCAGCGACAGCCACACGCTGCTCACAAAGGAGACTGGCGTGATTAAAAGACCTCTGTTACTAAGGTAGCCATGGCAACAGCCTCCTTGGAGGTCTTTGTTGCCTGCTAAAACTTTGATCTCCAAGAAGGGCTGCTGCTGTTTCTCCCTCCAATTGAAGAACAGGATGGGAAGAAAGAATGAAGTTTACTCTGAGCAGAGGGAGCACGGAGGAACTCACTGCAGTGCCATGCTGTCCCAATAAATCTCACAGCAGCTTTCTTGGAAAAGTATCAGATTTACAAGGGCCACACTTCCTCTTCTGTCCTTTCCAGCCTCCCCTCAGGGCAGCATCCTGTGCCAGGGGCCTCTGGCCATGGCATTGCTTGGCAAATTTTTCTACCACTGAGGAAGAAATAGTTCCCTCTGTAGCTGCTGCCTCCTGTGGTCCCAGTGCTGCAGGTAGGGCTGCAGACGCAGCCCTCACTAGAGAAACCAATTCAACAGTTATTCCCATATTTACCCAATATTTATCACATTTATGCAAGTGCCAATAACTACCCAATTGCCATGTTCCTGTCTGCACCTGCGCCTACTTTATTCATGTCATCATTTCTTTTCAGCTGCACCACTTACCCTAATTATTTTTGTGTCTCTTCTCTGCAGACTCTCTGCTAATTGTCTGCTTGATTCCACGTTCTCCCCAGTCTCCTGCTATTTGCTTTCTTGCTCTGTCACCCGCCTGCCTCCTGTTTTTTCTCTCTTGTCCTCGCTTGCCTCTTCTGTATCTCTGCACCTCCTGGAGCTGCTTTGCACCCCCTTAGCTTTTTCTCTCCCATTACTCCCCCTGCCCTCTCCTGCTGTGCTTTGCCAGTGCAGACTGAGGGCTCAGGGAGTCCCTTATGTGTTGGGGCTTTTAGGGTCTTGGTGCTTGGTGTGAGGCTGCTGCAGGCGGGTAAAGCCCCGCAGCAGTGTGGTGGGAACAGGAGGTAGGAGTCATCTCAGTCTCCCTCTGTGAGACTTTACAACTGTTGCAGGCAGCCTGAGGTATGAAAGGGAAGAGGCAGTTGCCTGGCAGGAGAAATGTGCTGATCAAAAGAAGCACTGATTTTCCTCTGCTGCTTGTACAGTTAATGTTTCAAACTTTATACAAAGGCTCCTGCAGCAGCCTATACATATACATATATATATATATGTATGTGTGTGGGGGTGTGTGTATAGGAAACAGTCTGCCTTAGACACCCTTTTTGTCTGTGAAAGGAAGTGTTTGAATTAGAAGGAGATTCTTCCAAGGATAAAGCACCAGGGACAAATTTATACACAGCAGTAGAAACTGCTCTCTGAACTTCATATAGGCAGGAGACTGAGATGCAGATTTTATAAACAGACCCCTTTGGATCTCTGAAGAGAGGATTTGAAAAGTCAAACACATCCAGGCCATGCCTATAAAAGTAAAAATTACACTGCCCAGAGCCTTTTAAGCAACAGACTTATTTCAAACAACAGAATAGTATGGCTGTTACTCTTTTTCTTTCCCTCTGTCTCTCTCCATGCAGACACACATTGGCAAAACCAACCCCTAATAAAGATGTTGTTAGTTTAGAGATTTTGTCCATTACAGATTGTCCATAAGACTCACGGCTGAAACCTTTAATGAGAAGGAAACTAATTGATAGTTGTTACTGAGCAGTTAGACAACCAAGTCAGATGTCCAAAGACAAAGCCCCTTTACTTAGAAAAAGGAATGAATGGGTCAGGCATTATCATTTACCTGTCACTTAAGTAACAGTTTGGTGAATTTTCTTCCATTAGTGGAGTAAATGAAATTAATTCATCTGAAAACAGACAGTGAAAATAATTACATCCAGGATGTTGGAAATAGACAGTTATTGCAACCTGCATTGGATAGAGACTACAGATACCAAAAGACAAAGGATATTGGAAGTGTCTGTCCAGGAGGAAGGCCCTTCTGTGGGGAGAGTGTAGGATCCCTTATGCCACTAACTGTTTGTAAAAAGGACTGGAATGTTACAGGGATGAGTGATGGCAAGATGAAACAGGGTGGCAAGCAACAGTAGTGATATCTGACAACATAGCAACCATAAAAAACAGGTACCAAGAGAGCCATCGTAGAAACTGGTTTTATGGTCAGCATCATCGTGACAAGGAGTTTTGGTCTTATTTTTATTACATAGGTGAGAGTTGTGAGTTTCACCTGCAACACAAAGAGTTTGATTTAACCCATCTTGAGCTCACTTTGCAAATATTCACGTACAAGTGCCCTGAGAGAGTTTTTGACTCTCTAGATTTGTAGCTGGGCTCTGAAGCAGCTATGTTTTAATTGTCCTAAGAAACAAACAGTGACGACATGAAAACTTCTGTGCTGTGCCTCCAAATCTCTTAAAACCAGGTAAACTCATTATGTAAGTGTGCAATTAAGAGTTTAAAATAAAAGATTCTACTTATACAGGAAGAACTCGGTAGGACTGACAAGGCGTGTAAGAACAGTTCCTGGGAGAAAAAAATATTTGAGTTGTGTTTCTTTGCTGCCATTTTTGTATATTTGGCATTAATGTCTCTACTCCTGGCCATGGCAGAACTAGTGAGGGCATTGCTGCAGTACTGACTTGTCTCTGATGCTTCCAGTGACTCTGTACACTCTCTGTGGAGCAGAAGGAGCTAATTTGTAGAGGTGAAAAGTTGCAGCAAATTCACTTTTCCTTGCTCACTTGAGCTCTTTTGTTTCCAGATGGTAGGGTTGGCCACCATAAGTTCAACATGTAAATTCAAAACTGATTGAGAAGGATGCAGCTGAAGTCTATGTGCTCCCCAAGTTTTATTGGTCATACCTATAATACATGTCTTTGTCTATCTAAATCCCTGGCCAAGTCATGGAGCAGGAGATGAAGACATGAAACGAAAACTTTGACAAAACTCTGGGACCTATGAGTTATTCCCAGTCACTTTCAAGAAGGTTTTCTTTCATAGTCTGTCCAACCCAAACTGCTCTGCTTTTCCTAGCACAGTGGAAGCTAGAGATGTCTGCAGGTAAACGTGGCCACAATTGGAGATGTTCCCTCCCAGCCATATGAGATTCTTTTAGCATATCACTAGTCACTCTTGAAATTTTTAGTGCACATCACCTTTTTATTCTGCAAGGCACCCAGAGACTATATACATGATTTGACTGTTGTTGCTGTGCCCTGACAGTTTCACCAGCTCACAAGAGGAGTCATTAGCCAACCAGAAAAAGTTCGCAGATCTTCAGGAGGAACATAACCACTTTCCTCCACATGTTTCATTTTGGTTTGTTGGTTTATTTTTGCCACTAGATGTATTTCAAAGAAAAGAAAATTTTACAAGTTTTCCAACAGCTTCACTAACTGTTGCTTCTCCTCCAGAAGACAGCAAGGGTTAAGGATGCATGGCCCTGGCCGCTTGTCAGATTTGGCATGCTACAGCCAACAGCTGGTGGAGGCAGTTAATTAGTCCTGCACCCTGCTCAAAGTTCAGCCTTTATTGGCAGGCAAAAGCAGGCTGCACCAGCCCTCTTCCCTCTTTCAATTAACAAAGGCCTGTGCCATCAGATTATCTTGGAAACGTGCCATGGAATCCGTGTCATTTGCCTGCCTGAGCTTTGCCATGGCAACCAGAAAGCCAACCTTTCCAAAGCAGCATCTGGTCTATGGGTGGCAGATTACCTACCAAGCAGATTTACTATCTGCAAAGTGCTGCCGACTGCCCCGGGAAAAGAGAGGAAGGGGGAAAATCTTGCGACAAAAAGATGGTTGTCCATTTTAATTTTTCTTTCTAAGCAAAGGTTTCCAAAGGCTGCTGATGTGTGGATAGAGCATGTCTTTATTCTTTCTGGATATGAAAGCCATTAAACAAATTAGGCTTTATCTTAGCCACAAGGTCCTCTGGGCATTACAGAAGCAAAATTCTTTGTCAAGACCTAATTTCTATCATGTAGTAACCAGACTGGTCTTGACAGAGCACTGCTGGGGTTTCATTTCATTTTATCACATCCATTTTGTTGTGTTGACACTAGAGATATGTGTGATCCAAAAAACCATGGATCCAACTGCAGGAAAAATCAGATTGGAATGTCAGCATCACATTTACTTCCAATGATCTATAAAGCCCAAGGACAGGCATTAGCTGATTCATAAGAGTGTGAGACTTATCCAGCAGGCTGTCCACAGTAGAGACTAGAGACCAGAGCTCCTGGATTCATAGGGGACAAAGAAATAGGCTGTAGGCAATGGAGGACTGGCTCCATCTCTACTAAATGATCTTTGAAAGGAAGCCATTTTGCAGAGGAAAGCTACAAAACCAGTGGCCAATACCCAGTGATTCCTCTCTTTTGAGAGACAATTCCTTTTTAACTCAACCCAGTCAGTCTTCACACTGAATTGCTGTGACATAATAATCAGACTCTCAAGAAGTATTTGAATGCAAATGCAATATGAATAAAACCATGCAGCAAGCAGTGAAAGAACAAGGTTTCTTTCCAGCCCCTCCTGGGTAGTTAGTACATCCCTGAAACATGACATTTCTCTGAAGCAACAAATGTGATCAAGGAAAATAATGGTCATCTCATTTCAGCTCTTCTTACAAACCTAATCATCTTCTCATAAACTTTAATTTATCACTCCAGGATACCCCTATCCCAGTTTCTGTCTCTGTGGCCTTTATACACTGAAAGAGGCAGTGCAATGAGTGGTGGTAGCTACAGATAGAGCAAGCAGAGATTGAAGTTGCTGTAGCAGTGGGGAAATATGCTACAAGAAAGCAAGATTGGTCACCAATGCTTTACAGACTCAACAAGAAGTGCCAGAAAATTCTTTAGGAAGTCAACAATCTAGGTGTTTCTCATTTCTTAGGTTTAAGTTATAAGGGATAAATTTAGAAGCATGTGTGCATGTGTCTCTCAGTGTCACGCAAAACTATGCTGTGCTGAGAGAGCAAAATCAATACCTAAATCTGGACAAAATAAATTGGATAGCTAGCACATACTTGAAAGACTCTTGACAGATCAGAATATAAATAACTTGAGAGTTCAACTCTTGCATCCACATCAACAATGATTGTAACAAAAACCTCCCACAACAGAATAAAGCAAACAGAAAATCGGTCCTTAAGCCTTTTAAAACTCAGTATGTAGAAGGCCGGTGCATGAGGGACCTGGGTTGCTTCACCATGTCACTTTGCTACACAAATCTTTCATGCTTCTGTAAGTGAGTGTTGTAGTTTGATGCACTGCATCTGTCTCCAGCACTTGTACAGTCGTTACTGAATACCACCTCACACCATTCAGTGGGCAACACTAGCATGAAAGGGGGTCATCCCTCTACATACGGTAGGTGAAGGCACAGAGAACTTAGTAACCTCCCTATATTCACAGAAGTTTCACCAAAGTGCATACTCGGTTATGTCCTCTTTCAACTCAGCATTTTCACTGCTAATTGTACCTTCCTTCATCCTTTCTGGCTTCTCTGTTCACAATGCACACATATTATTGTAGCAGAGATCAGAGACCTAAAGGCCAAATCCTGCAGCCCCTCTGTATCTGGTGCAGGGAGTGACTCCACGTTGACTTGCTGCCGCACTAGCTGAGAGAAACTCTGAGGCAAGCACAAGAGACCAGGCCAAGGTCAGGGAGAAGCAGCAAAGAGAATAAGGGGGGTTTGAATGTCCTTGTGTGAGGGATCAGCTGCCCCAGATCTTAAGGGGTGGGCTGTGCCCAGTGGGGTTAGGAAAACATAGTGAGCCCTGAAGAGAGCTTGGCCTAGCAACTCAGAAACTTCCACAAGAACAAGCCAGGTGTCTGGAAGCTTCCAGAAGGAATCAGCCTCATAGCCCAGACCCTGTGAAGGGGTGGAGATCTGGGGTTGCCATAGGGCCTGTCCCACTGCACACCCTGAGGAGCTGCTGTGGGACATGGCCTCCTTGAGGAGCTCAACTGCCAGGGAACCCACATCAGAGCCAGTAGAGCACCCAGCATAGTGAGTGTGTTGGTGAGTGTTTTAGCTTCAGTCCTGCACATTTCTACCCTTTAATTTGATCAGCTGCTCCCAATGAGAAGTAAATTGACTGTGGCTTGTACACAGCTCCTCAAAAGTGACGAGCTTGACAGGGTCTTTGTCCTAAATCTGCTGTGGCACTCACCACACAGACGTCTCCCTCAGCCAGACATCTTGATATTTCCTTGCCTGGTCAGAATGAGGAAAGAACAGAGTCCTTCCAGAGAAAGGCTCCTGTCATTTTATATCATTTGTGGTCAAAAGTCAGGGATAAGCCACACTGATGAAAAACCTCCTGACTCCAGCCTCTGGAATGTTCATGACTCTTTTCCAGATCCCAGACTTTTATAACGTCAGGATTTCTGTATGCAAAAGGCATCTGAGGCTGTCTGAGAATATCTGGGGTTTTTTTCCTGTTTTCAGTATTGGCAAAAAAAGTAATTCAATAAAGTAAAAAACCTGCAATAGTTTGCCCCCTGTCTTTTAGCTAATGAGTTACAAACCAGTGGTGGTAAAGCTACCAAACACC
>JAOXNG010000012.1:149502764-149518444 GCA_028566535.1 Scolopax minor
CACACTGGCTCAGGACTATGGTGGGTGGGTGGCCCAGTACCTGGGCTGCAAGTACTCCTGTGGGGTCCTCAAAGGCAGGAGTCGGAGCAGACACGGGGCACTGCCCTGATCAGCAGCATCGTTTCCTCAAACCGAGCCGGCCCAGCTTCGTTCGCCTCGTGTAACGCAGGCATTTCTCTGTTGTTCATTCCCAGCTAATTAAAATCTTCTGAAAACTTTAGTCAGCTGGAACATCCATCCTATTTCTGCTCTTTTTTTTAAAAGGCACAGGGCTGATTTCAACCCTGGGGGGCCTGTCTACATTGGCCTGGGAAATCACATTAATACTTTTCAAAAAACTTTGCATGTAAACACTTTTTTTGCCTGAGAGGCAATAGCAGTTTCACTTGACTACCAGAGGTAAGACTCAACTGTTCGTTAAAACTGGTTTGCACAAAGCAGCTTTGCAAACCATGTTAAAGAGAAGCTAAATCCCATTTGCATTATCACCTTAGTCAAAAAGGTTGTGTTTAGCTCCAGATCATTAGAGACATGTTTCCCCTTGCCAGCTCAAGCCAGGCCTGAGATTTGCACCTTGGGTTTTGGATAGAAAGACAACACTGGAAAACTCGAGTCCTGAAAGTAGCTTGCTCAGCCACACTGAGGGCCTGTCCCCAAGAAGAGGCTGGTCCTTGCAATGGGTGCAGAAAATCAATTTGGCTGGTGAAGGCTCCTAGATAAAATCATATCTTGCTCTGTTCCGGGCAGCAGGTGAAACACAGTCCCAGTCACATTTTCTCCAAAGGCTCTGTCTGCATTTGGGACACTTTGCAGACCATGTTCCTGACCATGGAGGACCTAGCACAGTCCTGCAACACCCAAGCCCTCAGCCACTCTCTCAGTGGAAACTCACTGCATTCAGGACCACTTATTCTCCAAGGCCAGGTGGGGTTGAGTGACTTTGGTCAACCATGGCTCTGAGCACCTGGTATTGTTTTAAGGCCTTTGCCAGCCAGATGAGGACACAGGCAGGGCAGAGCAGGGAGTCTCAGCATTTAGAACAGCCCCTGTACCTGCTTCTTCACCTTGGGGTTCCTGCTTTTGCTAGGATGAATGCTACTTGGCAGGCAGGGAATAGAATAAAACCAAATTATGCAAAATTCTGCAGAGTAGCCATGGTCCAAATAAGCTTTGACCTACCTATATCAGCAATGAAGTAACTAACTAGCCACAGTTGTGTGAGCCATTTTTGCATATCTGCCCACAGATGCTTCACCATCACTGCTTTTAAAAGCTGTGGCACTGGTTTCCAGAAGTAACTCTACAGAACAAGGGCACAACAAGAAAGATGTCCAGGAAGGGGCACAAATCCTCCCCGACCTTAAATGCATAATATATGTCTGTAGGCTTCTGTATCATATGGAAGTTGAGAGACAGACATGTGGAAGCATATGGACCTCAGTTTGGGTCATTAGCAAATGCTGGATATGCTCTTTAAACCCTAGTAGAATATGATGTGGCATGAAATACCTAATTACATACCCTGTTTAATTTTACTTTCTGTCTCCTACACAAATACAGACATGTAGTGTAAGGTTCAGAGTTTGCTGTCATGCAAAATTCATCAGGACTGTATGGCAATAATTTAACAAACATCAGGACAAGGGCCTGGAGTCACCAGGCTGAGCACTGCTCTCTTCGCGTGGCAGCACAGAGAGCCAAAATCTTGAGCCAGGATCCAACTGTGCTGCTGCCGTGTGCTGTTCGGGTAACTTTCTGATTGCTTTTGATTCCTTATGGAAGAAAATAACATTTGTTTTATTTTTCTTGGAGAAAGAGTACATGTTTGCCTTGGTATTACCAAAGAATTACGTCTTCCTTCATGTCCAAATTAGCTTTTAGTGCATTTAGACTGTGCCTGTGTAACAACGCTCTTCTATAGTGCTTAGAAATCCAGGAACAGATATATGTTGAGCTTGTGTCTGGAGGCTGGATGTGCCAAGAAATTCTTCCACACAACCTTGACAGGTTTCTCTCCCCTTTGCCTGACACAAGGTACTAGCCACCAGCAATTAGTACTGGAGTCCCAAGGGGCTTGAAAGAGGGGAGGGGAGGGAAGAGGCAAAAGCTGGTTGGTTTTTTTCTTTATGCAAAATTCATTCAGGGCTTCAGCATTCAAGCATGGATTTTCTTCCTTTGCTGTACACCAGAGAGGTCTCCTAGTCAGTGCTAGTCAGTGGAAAAGACATCATCCTACCCTTCTGATACTTGCTCTCGACCTAAGCTGCCCTGCTTCAGGACACATTCTTTTCATTTTAAATCAGCAATATTTTACTGTTAGTCTGTTACCTTGAAATCACTCTTACGTCAGGTGAAAATAAAATGCAGATGTATTTGTTCACAACTCCCCAAACAGACCACACAGTTTAAAAAGATGCACATATAGAAATGCTGAAGGCTTTCTGTGGCCATTCTGGTAGGTCCAGAGAGATTCAAAACTTCCCATCAAAATATATTAACTTCTTTTCCTCCAAAAGCTTAATTACCTTTAAATGTTTCAAAAGGCAGCCTTGCTGCTCTTCCAGTGAAAACAAGCACTCTCACTGGCAGATGCGAATGTCGATGCACTAGACCAATGTGTCGCATCCTGTTCTCGACTTGACTAAATCAGTAACATCTTCACTCAGGGAGGGATAAATTCTTTCCCCTCCCCCCAAAAAAAAAATTACGCAGAGTGATTCATCTTCACTGAAAATGTGTCTGTCCGTTAAATGGTGTGTTTTATTTCACTCCAGACCTTAGCCAACACACTTACTATGAGCATCTGCTAGGGACAAACATGGGTAGTTCATTAATCACTCTTGATTGAGACCAGACTCTGCAGTCATTGACTAGTGTATGGTGACAAAGGGTTGTAGGGGGTTCCACCTTGGCATCCTCTCTTTTCAGGACCACAGGAACAGTATTGTTTCCTACTTGCTCCAGGCTCAGATCCCTGGGTTCCTGCCTGCCTCCCACTCCCTGCCAGCAAGGAAAGAGTGAACAAGTGATTAGTGCATGGAAAAGCTGCACTGAGAGACTGATGTCCTTTTGCAGGGTAGAGCTTGGCTACCAGGGAGGTAGCCAAGGATATAGGAAGGGAAAAGGGGGAAAATAACAAATACTGAAAGAGATGGTGCTCATTCTTCAGGCTGCCTTCAAGCAGTTTCTTCTAGCTAAGACTCAGTCTCCTTTGTTTGTGGGGATCTGTGGGCTCTGAATGCCATTGCAACCCAGCTTCTCCTATGTTTGCGAAAGTTGCTTGTGGGAGTTTTTGTTCTTCAGAGAAGGGCTGTATTTGTGTGAAAAGCTGTGAAGTATGGGTGGTGAGACACAGGAGTGCTTCAACTGAAATTTATAATAATTTTTTTTTTTATAAAAGCTTTTATTCTTGCTTAATTTGAACTAAATGGAGGTTAATAGATCAACAAAGCCTAAAAGATTCCATTGTTAAATAAAATATAGAAATCTTGAAGTGAATAACTATTTTTATAGCACATTTTACTATTGAAACAAATAATGGATCCTTTCAGCTAATTCCCTAACCTTTATTTTAGGCACATGAATAAGATTCGTGATTTAAAAATAATGTTTAGCCTCCAACAAATTTCCTTCATGGCATTGGGAGCTGACAGGTGCTTAGCATGTAGAATGAACAGGTGATTTATTCAGGTGCCTGAAACCATAATCCTGCAAAGATTTATGGCTTTAAAATCAGGTTTCAGACTTTATTGTGCATTCCAGAGCCCAGTTCTTAAGTTCTTGGTTTCAGTATGCTGGCATTTTGATTAACCAATTGGTTTAACTTTCCTTTATTACGAGTTTGCAACATTTAATGCATGTAAGATAGTCCGTGATAAATAACTGCAATTTTATTAGCTGAATAGTTGGGAGGACATGACTGATAAGTAAGATGTCTCATAAATCAGTGGCAAAAATGACCAACTTTGAAGGCCAAGCATAGCAAAGCTTTAAATCTCTTCATCTTCTATAGATTTATTTCTAAATCAATACACAAATCAGAGCTGGGAAGTTAAATTCAAGAGTAATTAACTTTAGATCAAACTGTCTTGATACACTGTAAAATAACCAGAATTTTGTGAAGATAATTAACTTTTATATTGTTTTATATTCTGCCACGGTATAGACTAGTTTGAAAACAGGTCTGTTCATGTAAAAAGCAGACATCTTGCTGTCTTTTATATTGGAGTAGTGAAGTAAATCAACAATCCAGTGTAACATAGAAATATCAATGTATTTCTAAAGGGTTAAAGGGGAATATTACCCATTTTTCTACTGGAAATCTTTCCCCCACTTTCATATGTGTGCTTTTATGAATATCACTAACAAAACAGGAATTCTTGGGACAGAGAGGATCTTTTCTGAAGCTGTTCTCTTGACAATTGTTGATCTCTTTCCTTCACAAACCCCACTTTAAAAAAATCAATGTCTAGTTGAATGCCTTGACTATGCATTTCCATTATCTGTAAAACAGGGATTTTTAAAATGAGTTTATTTAGTCCTTAAAAGGTAAGAAAGCATTGTTGTCAGACAGTGGAAAAATGCAGAGATAAAGCACGCACAAGGTTAGCTTTCCAGGTATTGTGAGTACCCAGAATTTCAAAAGTAAAAGTGTTGATGATTATCTCTCAAAGTCAGCCTGTTGTGCCTTTCCTAACTTCACACACAAAAGGTTGGGCAAAAGCATATCTCCTGAATGCTATGCTTACATTTTATCTTCTGGAATTATTTTTTTTCTGCAGTTGTTACCATGTTACCAGGGTTGGAGATGAAAAAAAGTCTTAAAAATTTCATTTCCTACTGGTTGATCTTTTTGTGCTCAGCAGCTCTTGCTCCCTGATGTTTAATGTTGTTTTCTAAACCAAACAAACAAAACCCCAAACCCCAACAGAACCCATGGCATGATGTTTCCTACCATAAAGGCATGAGTTCTGTTGGAGTTTGGGGTTTTTTTAACCTGCTTAGAAAGGAAATGCACAAAGAGCTGGTGCATGCTGGCAGTGCTCATAGGAACATGTCAGGCCACTGTGAGTACCCCCCATTCTTTCCTTATATAAATGGAATCCACAGAGAATGTACTAAATTTGTATTCTCTGCAGTTTGGTATTACAATTTTCTTTGTACAGTTCATGAAGTGTTCTTTGCACTGCCAGCTGTAAGAACTCTTGACATGAAGAAAACATCCCAATATAATGGAATATTGATAAGTGAATGAATCTTTGTAGGAGAGCATCACTTTGTCTTTCTTCTTTCACTGCTGTTGCCTCCTGTCAACCCCTAAGAGATATCCGATACCTTTGATGTCAACTCTGGTATTAAAAGGGAAATGCATCCTAAGGTCTGCTTAAGTTGTAAAGATAACTCACTCAACTGGTGCATACATACTCCAAGATAGAGGCCACCAAATGTCACCAGCAGAGAAGTCTGGTATCCTGGATTGGTATTTCTGCCAAGTTCTGAAGAACTAACCCTACTTATAGAGATGATTCAAATTGGAACTCAAGGCAGAAAACATGCTTTTCCACTAATCACACGGTTTCCTTCCTAAGGACCAGAGGTTTTGTTCTGAAGCACATTTAATGAACTTTAACAATTTAGGGTATCTGTCTCCAAAGAGCTATACATTTGTTCATGCTTTCAGACTTGAAAGAACAATACTGCTTAGTGAAGCCTGTCATAATGCACACATGCATCTGGGATAGTCATCCTGGCTGGCAAATATATGATTCATTTGGAAGTAGGTGGAAGAATTGCTTAACAGCAAGTCTTTTTATTAAGGAGTATAGTGATAGGCCAAGAGGCAATAGTTCTATAACTGTAAGAGGGTAGATTTTTATTAGATATCAGGAAGAAATTCCTTACTGTGAAGGCAGAGATTGCCCAGAGAAGTTGTGGATGCCCATTAATTTGAAGTGTTCAAGGCCAGGCTGGATGGGGCTTTGAGCAACCTGGTCTAGTGGGAGATGTCCCTGCCCGTGGCAGGAGGGCTGGAACTAGATGATCTTTAAGGTCCCTTCCAACCCAAACCATGTTATCATTCTATGATTCTATTGGTTAGGGAAGACAAATATAAGGTGGGATATTGAGAAATAACAGCTCTCTGTTCCAATAAAAACTTTTCAAAAGACACTCCTGAAGGGTGCATGCACTTTTTTTGCTGATGGTGGAAAGTTACAATTTATTGTACCTATTCCATTTCTTTTGTTGCTACAGTATTTGGAACAAATTTTTGTGAGAAATTAAACAATGATCTTACTAGATTATTGCTCTGTTCAAATTGCTGACATGGTCTTCTCCTGGCTATAGTATCTGCCACTGGCAATTAAATGGAGAATACTAGAAGTCCTCATCTTTACACCATTTGTGACAGGAAAAAAGAAAAGATCTGTAAGTGGGCAGTAATCCCATTCTAACAGCTACTGTTGCAGAGCTCCTGTCATTAGATTTCCTCAGAGGTAGATGAATTATTTTACCCTTCAAGTCCCCAAACTGCTATAGTTGAACAATAGATAATAGTGTTACATGCAATCTTTGTTTAAACAGTCTCTAGAAACACTGAGAGGCACAAATATCTGCTTAGAAAATGGAATGACACTTCAAATAATGTAGACTGTTTGAAAAAAAACAAACACTGGCTGTCCCAGGAAATCTAAGTGGTGGTTTGGCTCTCTTCTATTCCACATGAAACATATACATCTAAGAGATTTCAGTCTCTACCGTGAGACACATACACCATCACTAGGCTTGTCTTCACTTGTGCGTTATTTAGAGATTATACGTTATTGATGGTATCAATCCATTTCTTTTTTTCTGTTTACATGCTGATATATATACAGATGACCTGTGTGAATAATAGATTCTTCAATTCTCCAGCTGCACTAACAATTACTTTAGATCTTAGCAAACATTTTTCTTTGTAGAAGATAAAAATATTAAATTCTCAAAATGTTTTTCATTTGTTTTTCACCAAATTTTGGCCATTTGGGTTGAAAATATTAATTTCAAGGTATTTAGTTAAATGTTCAAATAGTATTTTGGAACTTGTAATGTTTTGGTCTAAATTGGTCTTCATTTCATTTGCAAAGCAGCAGATCAGCTCTAAAACCTTTTTAGAAATGAAAAGCTATAAATCACATCTTTAGCCTATATGCCGCTCATGTCTATACCCAGACTAGAAAAGTTAACCCCACAATAAATGCATTATGTCACCCAAAATTAAAAATCAAATTTGAGCTGAATTTGCTACTAGTTTTGGTTGCTTTCAAACTCTGTTTTTCAACAACTAGATCATTCATTGAAAAAAAATGCCCTGTGTAGTCTCTTACTCAAATGTAATAGGATGTGAAATTCAGCCTGGGTGAAACAATGCATTTCCTTTTTCCTTGTCCTCTTTCTGTTGGTAAGTCTTGCTCCGGGGTATCCCGGGAATGTTGCTGCAGGACATCTTTAGCCTTTTGCTAGCTGAATGATAATTGTTTCCTATCTCGCTGAGCCTTGAGTTCCATGCAACCCTCCTCCTCCCCCATGCTCTGGATAGAAGCTCTGAGCTTCCTGTGAGGTCTCTGAAAAAACCCCAAGGGCCTCTTCTGCCACCATATGTATGTAATCACAAACTGAAAACTTTTCTGCTTCTTAAAACACAGGGCTTCCATGTGAGATAACTATCTACAGATATCAGCTTCGCATTGACAATTGTTCAGATGCGTCCCTCTGCTCAGTTTTTTAATTGTTCTTTTATGCTTTCTTTTTGTTTGTTTTGGGACTTTTTGCTGGTTTTGGTTTTTTTGGTCACACAAGTTGCTATTCACATAATGAAGAATCAATATTAAGTAAATTAGGAAAGGTTCCTCCTCAGGAACTTAACAGCACTTCTCCATACTAAAAAATACACAGCAATGCATAACCAAAATCAAATTATCTGCCCAACTAGAAAGAAGAGGTAGCTACCTAAGATATGCTGGCAGGCAGAATCTAAATTATTTTAAGTCTATTTTATCCACACTCACCCAAAATTGTATGAAAGTGTTTTTAGTGTAAGGACCTAAGAGCTATAAGAGACTGTCAGCAGCATTGTCTTATATGAACCAAATCAAGGACCTGTGGTCATCTACAAGGGTCTTCTGGAGCCTTACATCCTGTTGTACAAGTGGTGTTTGTTGCTCAAGTTGCAGATCCACAGTGGTTAACAGTCTGATGCTGGAAAGTGGCCAGAACAAAATAAAAATAAACTGGTAATAATTTAAGCTGCAAAAAAATTCTGGAATAAAAACTGTGATGGCTCATATGCTTCAAGGAAAGCTGAAACATGCCTCAATGAGGGTGGAGCTGCATAGGAGTGTCTCCCCTACCTAAGGGTGGGACCCCCATTGGGTATCTCTATGAGTGCCAAAATAAACACAAATTTTATAGGAAACAGAAGCAATTGGGTTTTTTTGTACAGTAGTTAAAATCAACTATCCCAAATGAACTGAGAGGAAAAAACTAACTTAAGAGTCTGGCCAAACAGATGCATATTTTTTAACTTAATAAACGACCCATTTCTTTTCTCTGTTAAGTGACATCTGAAGATATTACTACTAATAAGAACAGTAATAAGAATGTTAATAATCTTTCCCACCATTTTTGGTGTTAAATGAAGTAACACTAGTATGCTTCCAATTTTTAAATGTGAGTCAATGTAATGCAGCCAATCTAGGTAAAGTCATGATCCTTCCATTCCAATAAACCCAGAATAAATTATTTAAAAGAAAAGGTTTAATCTACACAATATGAACTTTTCATTTAAAACAATGCTAAAAACTTTACATTAAGTATTCTCCAAATCTAGTAAGATTTCAGAATTTCATCTTGGAAAAAAAGAATGTAGTTGTGAGTACAACATTGTCCCCAGAAAATGGAGATTGCAGAGTTTAACTCTGATCCAACAACTCTGATGTCTTTGTTAGAGCCTCTGACAACTCAGGCTGAGCCAAACTTGAAATTCTTCTTTATTCTGATTTTTGTAACCTGGAGTAAGAGAGTGGTTGTGTTTTTCATTTGTGTGTTTGTTTGGTTTTTTCCCCTACAAAATGTAGGTCTCATATAAGGTTCCCATTTAGGTTCCATTCCCACTGTGACTCTTACTAAGAAAAAAATGTCACTCAAAAGTGGGCAAAATAATGACTTCCCCAGCAACTGCAGTGCAATTTGTATTGCAAATATAACAAGATTATTTCATTAAGCATCTGGATATTTCTTTTCATTGTTTCAAGTGCTAAACATGGATGTTTTTTTGTGGTTTAACCCCCTCCCTCCTCCTCCCCAACCCAAGGGAAAAGCAACTCTGCATATGTTTTTCCTCTTCTTTATGTTTATGTCAACATTTTCCTTTAACAACTTCAAAAACATATGCTCTTTTTGGAGTTATTACCATCAGTATAGCTGAGTGATGAAATGATTCATGAGTGCTGATAACTAACCAGATTCATGTGTATAGATATTTCTTCCCATTGATAATTGTCATTTAGTGATAGAATTATTCACCACTAATATTCATCACATTGAGGGAAGACAAAGGAGAACCAAGGGTAAATTTCAAATAAGTTGACTTATTTATAAACTGGGTGACAAATTTTTACTTTAACTGGATAGTTGTTTGGTGTACAAATAGAATTGCTTTTGTTGTTCCTCAGGAGGAGTTGTTTGGTCCCTGGATGTTTCCAGTCACAGGACAGGAAAACCGAGTTTTTACTTTAAAAGTCCGGGTTCCCTGTAAATTTAAAACCAAGGAAAAAGACCAAATTTTTACCAAGCCATGCAGAGAATTCAGTTTCTTCTATGATAGACCAAGTGAAAGGATTTAATTATTGTGCCCTAGGTTTGCAGCACTGGCATAAAATACTAATAGTGCTGGTAATAATACTGCTACTTCAAAATATTGTGGAGAACAGGTACCTCCTGTTAAAAAGATGTTCCCAGTTAAAGAAGATTTTAATGTGAACTGCCAATATTTGAAAAGAAATTTGCTTTTCATATAATTTCATTCAGTCCTCTGAAGGAGCACATTCCCACTTGAAGAGCATTAACTCCAAATTTGTTGTCACTAAACTAATCTTTCCTTATCTTCTATTTAACAGGAGAAATTCCTCTCCCAGTTGGAACTGCCAGGTCTTTCTTAGAAATCCTCCTTGCAGAGGAGGTTCTGAAAGCCTAAATTCCACACAGTGTTTTGTCTTGCTAATGACTTCAGAGCACAATTGGATGCCCAACTGTGCATCTTTGTACTTCAGCGGGTTTGGGACTGATTTGTCTGCAGGGGGAAGGTAGACAGCTACAATTATGTCTGAGGGAATCCCTCCTCAGAGCATGATGGGGACATAAGCACTGCTTCTCTAGCAGACTGTGTTTTCTCTGAAAAAGGCAATAGCTAAAGAAGGGGGTTAACAATGGGATGAAAGGTTTTCTCTGAAGTCATTAAACTGTGAGGAAATGGTGAGAGTCATGAATTGTTACATAAAAGGAATTAATGAGCATGAGCTGGGAGGTAAATGTATTAATGGGTTGCTGACACCTAAATTATAAAACAGTCAGGCTTCTGCACTGGCAAAGTGTCTGCATTTTCATAGCAGATTTGAATTTTGATAGTAGCATTTCAGTGTTTTCAAATATTTCATATTAGCCATGCATACAGTGGTAATTATTCATATCTTTTAAGCCTGCGAAAACTTCAGCCAACTTAATCATGCTATACAATGTTCTTATATTTGTCTGTAAAGTCTGTCCCTATTGGTTTCCTCAGGAAAGAAAGGTCACTGGAGCACTCTGAACCAGAAAGGCCCTTGTATTGGGATTAGGGGCACGAAGCAGAAGCTTCAGTGAGTCTAGTGAGACAGCTCGTGAGGGAAGGGAGGGAGCACAAGTAAATAAGGATGATAGTATTGACTTAAAATGAAAAGCTGGAGAATAATATGTATCAATAACAACCACCACATCCTAGGTCATCCAAGAAACTTGTAGTATATCTTCTTGGAAACATGAAGATAAAGGGAACAAGCTGGCTCCACAGCTGCAGGGGAACCCCTGTCCTGCTACAAGTCCTTGTTGAGATGACAAAATTCAAAACTAGCAGAAAGCTTCTGAGATGTGTTATTTTGAAGGGCGAGTCCTAGTTGGTATAGGAGACCAGAGCCTGCCCTGGGTGAATTACCTGGGGGTAGCAGCAGAGAGAAGTCTGAACTAATAGGGCTGTTCTGTTCTCCTCCCTTCCAGGGAAAGCACAGGAGTAATGCCCCTCAGGTACTGAGCATGTGTTAGCAGAACTCAGTATTTCCTTTCTTTTTCCTGCCCATTATTTTAAATCTGATCTCCCAACTCATGGCCTGCCTACAGTAATTTTTAAACTTCCTTGATAGTTTGATAACCAGCAGCAAAATCCTCAGGATTTATATAAACTAAACAGATGCAGAAATGCATACATTTTGATAGTACCAGTTGTGATACATCACAGGCACTGGTGATTTTACTACTACTTGCTAATTTGTTACTGTCAAGTATCAGTGATGGAATAAGTTCATTTTCACTGAAGATTCCACTTAGCTGCAGGCTAGAAAAGCTGTTAAATACAAAGCCTATTTATTATTGTGACTTGAAATAAGATTAGTGGAGTAGGACATTTATTTTAATTTCTTCCAGGTGGCATAAAGCTTCGGTTTTGTTGGTTTGTTTTGGGTTTTTATTTGTTTGTTTGTTCTTGTTTTTGTTTTGTTTAATTTTTAAATTTTTTTCTCCCTCTCTTATTAAGAAGAGTTTGTGGTTTAGGAATTAAAGACCTAATTAAGCTGCATGGTGAAAACAACAAAACTAACACAAGTGATTCCTTTTGACAAAACAGCCCTCCAGATCAGGCTTTAGCCTCATCTATGCATCCAGTGTCAGGTTTTCTGAGGAGCATCTTGTCTTAAAACAGTCCAACACTGATGACTCTAACCCTTCAACATAGTGCCAGTCTGCTCCTCTACACACCACTTGAGTACTAGCATGTATAGATAATAAAAATCATAGCAAGAAACATGCAGCCATTTTCACTGGTGGGTATGCTGTACACATTGTGTACCAGAGATGCAATCAGTCAGTGATTTAAAAAATACAGTGTATGATCTCTAAATAACAGCTGGAGCAGGATAGAACAGGATAATTAAGAAGTTCTGTGCACTATCTTTTTATGTCTTAAGATACTTGTCAGCTGGAAATGGAGAGAAAAAGATGTTTTTATAACATGTCTCCAGAGAACTTTTCATGTTGATTATCTCCCTAAATGAATGAATATCAGATAAACCATGTGGTAGACAATCAAAACAGCCATGCATTGAGTGTAAGGGATAGAGACAGGTGTGATTAGTCTGAACACTTACAATGAGCTATTAAAAATGTAATATTGTCCCAGAATAATACAAAATGTTTCACAAAGCAAGGACTGCCCTGGAAGCACACCAAAAGGATTTATGTAGAAGTGGAACCAGAAGGAGAAAGAATGAATTAATAATATATGATTGGGCCTGGGAATGTGTTCTGCCAAACTTTTGTATGACAGCATAGTAAACAAGGGAATGAAGGAAGTGTGATCCACAGCACTTTCTCCAGGGATTTGTGGCTGGACTTAAGGGACAACTGTAGAGATATGTTATAGAGAGCATTGAGTATGAGATCTCATTCCACCACTTCACACAAGTCAAGTAGAGGATCACAGGGTTATGGCAGGCAAGCAGTGCAATAAATTCTTAACCTCAAGTTTTCTCAGGGCAATAATTCAATTCTTTCATTTGAACTGGGCTTTAGACACTGCTGTTCAGAACATGAAAAATATTTCCCAATGTGTAAAAGAAGTAAAGCTTTTAATTGATTATTATCTTGTGCATCTTGACTCTCAATGGGCTGCAAAGATATTAGGATCTAAAAAATAGATGATGATTTTCATAAGTTTGGAAAATTTTTGTTGCCATTTTCTATAAATTGATATAATAGATGACCCAAAAAACATTTTAATTTCTAGTGAAATGAATCCTTGAAGCTTTATCTTGTCCTAAAGAAGCTTACCAACTCATTTAAGCAAATCATCCTAGTCTCCTATTAAAAATAGATAATTTGTAAGATTTTCTGTTTCTTCATTATATATATATTTGAATATTTGTATTTATTATTTTAATATTTTTACCTAATTTTTCTAAGATACCAATGCATATAGTAAAAATCTTTTTCTCTCTTCCTTAATGACAGATGTCAAGAGCTGGATTGCTGAGTTTCTTTATAGCAATTAGCATTCATTATTTACCTTTCTAAAGGAGTTCTATGATTTAAAAATAAAAATGCCAAAATTAACAAAAGGTATTAATCTTTCTTTTGCATCTAAATTAGGGTTAACTGTATTATCGGAGATATAGAACAGTGTAAGAATTCACCTTCATTTGAGTCCCTAAGTGCAACAAAGAAGTTCTTCCTTTGCAGTAATATACCTAGCATTCAGCCTTTCAACATACTGAGTTTTCTTTAACGGGGCTTTAAGTAGGGTTTGTACTCTCCTTACACCATTCAAGTACGAAGCAGGAGTAGGGAGGTAGGGAGAATTGTAGTTCTATTCATAAAATAATTTATCTCACTGTTACATTTTTGTTCCTTTTTTACATTTCATTCCAATTATTTGATTCTCCTCATAGCTTAAGGTATCACTGTATTTTTCTCTTGCTGCTTTTTTTTTATGCCTTGGATATATTCCTTCTTATTCATCAACTATTGATGACTGTTTAAAACCAGTGATTTTTTTTCATTTGTTATCAGTTTCACTCTCTTCAACATTGATCTCCTCTGAGATCAATCATTAGGATTTTTTTTTATCAATCAGTAGGAGAAAATTCAAAAATCCTAGTTCCCAGAGAAAAAAGAAACATCTGGAGTTGAACACATACTCTTTTCTTCAAAAATATCTCTATATTTTTGATTACAGGATGTTCAGAACTGGTGCATAACACAATCAAGGTCAAACATTGCTATAACAACTAATTTGTTCAGTGCTAGATTTTAAATCATACTTCAGTTTCATTCTACTTTGTCTCCCTTACCTCTTAGCTTAATTTGCATTACCTACTTTTTTTTTTTCCTGGGCTGGGAAATGTTGGATGGATCCTTAGCTGAGTTAAGGATACGTCCCTATGCATGCATGTATTTGTTGTTGTGACATTAGTTCCATGATCAAGAAATGCTGCCATAATTGATTTCTTAGTTACAATGAAGCAGAAGTTTTCTACTCTCTTTTAATATCAGCAAATTAATTTTCTAAGAAACACAAATATCTTAAAAGAAACATTTTAGGAGGCATTTTCTTTCCAGTGGGAGGGAGAACAGCGGAGGGATGACAGAGGGATGAAACGTCAGAAGTGCTGCCTCTGCCCTGAGCCCTTTGGCTACAACAATTGACAGAAGCATCAAGAGACTGATGAATTTGTGATGGGACAAAATTTTTCTCCTCCTTCACAGGGAGAACCATAATTTTTTTAAAATTTGATGGTGGGTGGGAGACTCCACAAATGAAGCCTTTGCTTTCCCTCTTCTTTGCAGGATCTTTGTGGTAGTTACACAGATGTAGTTTGATTTTCTCTCATGTGTTGACAGAGTTTATGTAAAAAATACATAATGAAATGGGTCCTGGCTATTCTTTATTTACTGACCTACAACACCTTGTTTCAGGAAGCAGCTTTGTCCACAATCCATTTCATAACAGAAACATTATTGGCTTTGGTTTTTCTTTTAAAATGCACCCTGACCTTTGTCATTAGGATTTTGTACAGAACAAACAGCCATCTTTATCTCCCCTCACAGTAATTTGTGCCATCAGAGATTTAGCAATTTAGTATAACCACCTTCAAGCAATTCAGAGTCATAGGACAAGACCCCAGGACAATCCCTGAATATACTCTCTTTTGTGAGGCTTTAACAACTGGAAATTTTTTTTTATTTACACTCTGGCTTCTGAATTTTTTGCATTAATTTTCTCAAGCCTTTCCCTATTGAAGCCTGTTCTTCCAGGAACAATGACCATTTTTCCACTCCCTTTCTCTTTCCCTTCTTTTTATGTTTTGCTTTCCATCTTTAGTTCTTTTGGGGTGGGAGAAAAAACACTGTTTTTTCTGTATTGGAGAAGCCCCAGGCAGAATCAGACTCCACAGAAGAAAGGGACAAGGGTGCAATAAAGGATATTCATTTCGGTGCTGCATAGAATCATAGAATTTTTTAGGTTGGAAAGGACCTTTGAGATCACTCAGTCTAACCGTTAACCTAACACTGTCAAGTCCACCACTAAACCATGTTCCTCAGCACCACATCTATACTTTTAAATCTACACCTCCAGGGATGGACATTCAACCACTTACCTGGGCAGCCCGTTCTATTCCTTGAAAGACTTCTGGTGAAAAAAATTTTCCTAATATCCAGTCTAAACTTCCCCTGGAGAAACCTGAGGCCATTTCCTCTCATTACTTGGAAGAAGAGACTGACCCCCACCTCTTTACAACCTCCTTTCAGGTAGTTGTAGAGAGCAATAAGGTCTCCCCTCAGCCTCCTTTTCTTTAGACTAAATCTACATAAAACTAGAATGTACACATATGTACACCTAC
>JAOXNG010000012.1:149645095-149655798 GCA_028566535.1 Scolopax minor
CACGCAAGAGCGGGTGGCTCAGGCCGCGAAGTACCTGCGAGAGGGGGTGACTCCCCTGCTGCAGGGGCTGGAGCAGGGGAAGATGAGTTTCTTGTGAGCAGAACTAGAAGAAGAATCATGAAACTATGGCAAACAGGTTGAATACAATCTGCAGTACCTGCTGGTAGATTATTAACCAGATCCCGACCAGATTCAGAAGCATGCAGTCCTTACTGTTATATAGGAAGCACCCCATTTTGCTGAACATTTTGGTGTATCAGAGACAATCTTCTTTGAAGTGGGCTGGCTTCACATGTTGGAAGGAAAGAAAGGAGTGCCATATATAAAGGGAACAATTTCCCCTGGATCAGAGTTGGAGAAAGCAAGAGAAAGGGGTTAGCTCCTAACCATGCACCTGTCAGAGCTCCGACCTGATCATTAATGGGCACCAGCAACTTGCTCTTTCTTCACTGTTATATCTGAATTGATAAGGTTTGCCACCTTTTAAGTAAAAATGACCAGCACTTGTTTGGTATAGATCTTAGCATAGAAAATGGCTGCTGTGGACAGATAGAAACTGTAACCCCTCTCCATGACCTTCAGAATAGTTTCTTTCAAATGAGATCTCCCTGTTCCTAAGCTCTATCTCCTTGTGATGAATAAAATGGTGAGCTTGCCTCTAAGGGAGAAGGGGAAACAATGGACAGAAGTTGCACACTGAAATAAGTTAGATGTCACTTCACATGGGGATAGTGGAAATTGCAGCTAAAGAGCTGAATTTTTTTTTCTGTTTTACATTGACTGAGGAGCCCCTAGAAACTGACAGAAACTCAGAGTTGGGGAGATATCAGGGCTAAGCAGAGCAAAGTAAAAAGGAAGCAAGGACTCCTAGCTTGTTGTAGGAACTGACTCTGTGACAAATAATGCTTTTGACACATCACCTCTGACAGTTTAGCAAAGGGATTTTCTAACATTGGCTGGGCAGCCAGAGGTAGCATCAAAGATGCTTCTGGTTCTCATTCCAGATGACTGCAACAAAGATGAGAAAACAGGTAAGAATTCACTTGGTATCAGTAAAATTGAAGTCAGTGCAATTGTCTCTGATGCTGATCCAAGCAACACTTCTAGGGACTGAAGACAGACCATGAAAACTTGGACCATTCTGAGGCCTACCGCCAAAACCAGGAGATGAATGTGGCAGAGAGAGAAAGGAAGCAAAAGGGTTTTGCTTCTAGGAAATCCACACCCTCGGACAAGGAAATGAAATAATGTCTGAAAGTACCATGGCTTTCTTTTTCTAAATCCTAAGGCCCTTCTTATGTAGAAAGTATTTCCTTGTTTTATACAGAATTCCTGTGCTTGTGGCTAAAGAAACAGCATTTCTGGAGAGAACTTGGAGGAGGTATTTCTTTTCCCCATGTTTCTTCTTCAAGCTAATGCTATTTCTTTGTTTTATGAAGAAATGTAAGTGTTTTGAATTCAGCTCTTCTTGCTTGCAAAAATGCATTGGCAGAAAAGAAAATATGGGATATGGAGTTATTTAATAGAAACTGTCCCATCATATTCTTGTGAACATACTGCAATAGGCAGAAATGTTGGTAAGTGTAAGTTTAATGAGGTTGTCATCAACAGTAAATTATTATAGCAGGTTGCACCTTCCACCATGTAGTGTTGTGTTAAGTTTTAGGAAACAATGCAAGACATGAAGGTTATTACCCAGCTCTTTCCCAGCTCATCCCCACGCTCTTTGGTCAGGCCTGTGGGACGACCATAGTGTAAAAGCAAAGCGGTGTCTCTCCTTGGCAATTCTGATTCGGCTTCAGACTTGACTGTCTTACTTGGTTATAGAATATAATACAGTGACTAGATTATAAGGCACCATAAAGGAAAGAAATCACATTTGTGATTTCCCCCAGCCCATACTAATGGCACCAAAGAAAAAATCAATCATGAACAAGAAAACATATACACTCAGTGACTGCTATTCCTGGTCAAACGCCAGACCTAAACCCCAGTTGCTGGAGCTTCTACATTGTTATTTTTTCCCGTTAGAGTAAGAAAATTAAATACTTGTATTCAAACATATTTCTGTTAACAAAACTGCTGTATTATCAATGTGATCATAATTTCTCTCAGTGAATGGAAATATTCTGGAATTTCCCAGAAGTCTAATATTTTTAGGAGAAAGCGTTAGAACAATGTTGTATTTGAATACTTGCTAATTTCAATATTATTGTTTTCTTCTAATAGTTGATATCCCTGGTATGTTATCATGCTACTTTCTCAATTTATAGATTATGACTTTCCTCCAGTGTTGAAAAACTGTGTTTTTGACTGTTTTCCTGATGTATTTCTCACTTGTTTTCTTCTGTAAGATCAAACTACCTGTCTCAAGAGGCTGTACTTGTGAATGTGCCTAATATTTTTTTATTATATGGGTAGACTTGAATTCTTCATTAAGACCAGTGAAAAGTCAGAATAAGTGTGTAGACTTCAGTGAGAGCTTTTCTGTTTTGTACACCCTGAAAGCAAAGTGGGCCTCCCACTTCTAGAGTCAGCTCTTCAGGAAACCTAGACGCCACTACACTTTAACTGTCTAGATCTAACTGAACTGTGGTTATAGTCAAGTATTTAACAGCATTTCACACTTCTCCTGTCATCTGGATTACATAACAATGTGCTGATTTTATAAACAGCAACTACTCATTTTTGTGGTTGAGTTTTACTGGACACACAAGAGAAACATCTGACTAAATAAAGCTGGAGACAGGAAAATTAAATGCAGAGGAAGGGCAGGCATTCCTAGGCACATGCAAAACCAAGTGGTGCCAGGATTTGCAGACTGCAGTGCCACCACACAAGGCCCCCGCATACGTTTCCAGCCAAGAGACCATAAGAACTCACTTTCTTGTGGTGTTGAAAGTGCTTTTGCTTGGCACGTGCTCTTAAAAACCCTGTGAATGCCACTTATATTATTAAGTGAATGAGGGGGGGGGGAGGATATTTAACTATTTGACTGCAGGAGGTTAGCAATGCCAAAAAGCGTTAAAAAACAAAAGAACCCACATGTATAAACACAAATGTTGGAAGTGTGATAAAACTAGTGAGGCAGACACTCAAGCAGTGTAAATCAGATGGCTCTGCTGGCTCCAGAAAAGATCTATCAGCCTGGGCTAATTTGGGCTCTGCTCTGGTAAATACTCCAGAACAGGCACCTGTATCTGTGCTCTGCTTGAGCTCTGCTGAAACAATTTAAGCTATTGTTTTGAGTGGAGTGTGTTGCGCTGTGTGATTGCTGTTACTGCTTCAGTAATGTGCAGCAGGGAGACCTTTTCCTGTTATGGTTTATACTATAATAAAGGACTTCTATTCCTGTGTCATTGTCCTATGACAGCAGTAGGAGAAACCTAAGTTGGATACAGGTCAGCTGAGAAGATGCTGGAGTACATTCATAAGCTCAGTTCCTACTAAGATGTTCCAAACTACCACTTTCTGCAAATTTCTTGTACCAAGTGAGCATAACTATTCTGGATTGGAAACAACATTTGCAGTCTGTACTTAAGAAATCTTTAGTACAGGCGGACTACGCTGCTCTTAGATTGAGACAAGGGAACACTGTCATTCCCAAGGAGTAGACAATACCTCTTTAGAGTTAATACTTTTGGGGTGATATAGAACTTGGTGTTTCAAAAGACAGATCAGTGTAGCCCATATAAGTGGGTATGTTTCTGTGTATCATGGACAACCTCAGTCCTATTTATTCCAGTGTAACTGACTAGCCTTTTAGGAGTAGTAGTAAGATAAAGCTGAAGCATAGCTTTTCTTATACGATTCTTATATCATCCAACTTGACCCATGTTAAGCCTCATGTTGTGAAAGATAAGTTCATCTATTTGGCCACCTCCTCCATAAAAGCAGTTTTTGTATTCAGAGAAAAACTAAAGGTAAAACTTATGGAGAGGCTCTACTGCCAGTACCAAGGGGTGTTCAGAGATGATGTGCTGGAAGACACATTCCCAGCGACCAGCCCAGCATCACAGCTTCTTGTCATCCATGAGACTCAGAGTATGTGGGAGTTATTCAGCATATGGCCATGTGCATAGCCACACATAGCAAATATGCACGGAACCTCCAGTTTCTCATTAACTACCATGTAGCCTGGCACGTGGCCTCTCATGCACCACAACAGGTAAACCTGCATATCCTTAAAGTAAGAAAGTAAATGTGCTATCATCATTGTGGGATTCATCTGATCTAAGTGGGGATGTTTACAATGTAGGAATTCATGGCTGAGAAAATCTTCTTGGATCCCTTTATAGTCATCAGAGAGCCTGCCACTGGAGTGTATGAAGTTACCTCAGTTTAAATAGGTGTTGTTATGAGATCAACCTGCATTGGATCTATCGATTACACCTTAATGAGCTTTAACAAAAGTATAGCAAGTAGCTCACATGCAAGCACCCATGCTCTAGACCCTTAAAGTAAGCTGAGATGAATCCTAGTTCAAATATGTTAAAGGAGACTTTAAATCATGTAAACTAGATAGGAAGAAAAAATAAATCCTTTTTTCCTATAGTCTCAAAGTTCAGGCAAGTGTGGAATTGAGGTAAAGCTTCTGTAATGTACTAGTGCAGTAATAGGTAGTGTATGTGTGATTTTGGCTCAATTTTTGGCTCCCATTTCTCATTATTCCTCACCTGTATCAGGATGCAGCCTTGGGGATGCACCAACTTAACTGTCCATTCCCATCCCTCGTTCACTGCAGCGCTTGTCTTTAACACACATTGTAGAACTCAAAGTCACCAATTTAGTTGGAAGTATTGACAAAAATAACCCATTTTTTTGTTTGTTACTTTTTTTTCCAGAAGCACAGTGATGGTTCAAAAATGGTGTCTCACAGGTTTAAGAATGGGAGCTACAGAGCTCATTCTGGACTGGGCCACTTAGAGTTGGACCCTGTCCTTCCATGTGAGAAAGCCATCACACAAGCCAGCTCACTCCTTTGTGGGCCGATAAATTAGAGAATAACTTAAGGACAGTAGACAACTGAGGCAGTCAGTTTGAGACAGTAAGTGTGTGGATCTTTGCCACTTACTGGATACTATTTAGTGTTGGATTTAAGCTGCCACATCCAGACTAAAATTCTTAAACTCAGTGCAGACCTCACATCTAAGGCTTTTCCTTTCCTGTTGTTTTGTTTGTGAGTCCTTGCCAGACAACATGGAAATGTTAAGTAATCTCAGGAAAGCTGGTAGGAAATGTGCTGCTAGGAGAACCTTCAACACAGTAGGGGAGGATTTTTTTAGCAGAAATAAACACCCTTTTTTTTTTTTCCTTTTTTTAACAATACATGGCTGAATTTATGGAAAACACTCAGGTCTGTGATAAATACGTGCAAGAGGTTCCCACTTGTTGTCAGTAGATTTCTCTTTGTTTCAGCTGTCTGCAGTTTCTTATCCTTAAAACCCAGTTTCTTTGTTGTCAAAAGTTTTGGCTGTGAGAGAAAGTTCCACCTAGTTACAGTAATTTGAAAGCACCTGTTGTCATATATTTTCATATGGCAGTTACACTGGAACTAATCCCCACATAAGCTTCTTAATACAAGATACTATGGGCTTACTCTACAGATAGGGGTTTTGCGTTTCATGTCTAACTATATTTAGAACTTAATTTTGCTTCTGATAGTTTTTTTTTTCTAAATGTGTCTTTCTTTGGTGTGTTTGTGTTTTCCATTAATTTTAGGGGAGAAAAATAAGCACTGCACTTTCTTTTTTTCTTTTAAATAGTAATCATTCCCACCAAATGATTAACACCAGGCTTCCCTTTGACCCATTTGAACCCCAGCCTTTCTAAGCAGCATGGTGCTCCTCGCTTGTTCTCCATGGTGAGATGAATAGTTATGTGTTCACATTTGCACTGTCTCAAGGATGAAGAAAAACACTTAAACACATGCTTCATTTTAAGCATGTGTCCATATCCTGTTGATAACCAGGCACCTTCAGTGTTGCATACAAGCAAGTAAACAATGGGATAACAAACTTTAATATAGAAAACAATTTCCAATATGTCATTTGTTTTTCTGTACTATTAATGTGACATCACATTAGTAATTAAACTTGCTTATTCAAAATCCTTTTGCCTTCCTTCCTGACTGAAAGTTATCAGCTATTTGAACTCTCATAGGCATCATTTTATTTCACGTTGGTCTTATCTTTATTTTTGATCATGATACCTTGTGGATTTTAACCACTATTTTAATCTCTGTTTAAATACTTAACTATATTTGATTATCCACACTTTTTATTTATTTATAGGTCATGAATACTTCCTATGTGTACATGGACTGTATGCAGAGGGCTAGCTGGTTTAGAGCTATGTGCATATTTTGGAGTGTATAAATACATTAAATTCAATCCTTTCATTTACAAAGTAATCGGTTAGGAAATTCCATCATTGAGGATAAATATACAACTTCAGTTAAACCTTGTGACCACACATTATCAAATAGCTTTACAGAATGACCAATTTTTTCCACATGCCCCTTTTTACTATGCAAAAGCAGTTATAGTCATTAAATCCACATCTTGCATTTTCCCCCTTCAACCTCACTGATTGGTATCTGCTTTCATATTTTGATTAGCACATCATTTTCCAACATTGCTCCAAACATAGCTTCTCTGGCCTTTATCTGATTTCTCCCAGATTTCGGGACACCTTATTTTTGTGATACCTATTGGAAGGAGTATCCCAAGTGGGTGATTGAGATCCTTTGAACACGTAGACTAAATAGCAAATGAAACAATGCTGCTACCATTGCTTCACTAAACAGCTCTTTGGAGAAGCTGTTATTCTCCCTCTGCAAGTAGAAAAAGTGACAATAGTCATCATGATTTATTGGCCTCCTGCTGTCCAGCTATATTTTCTTAATACACTGTCTTCTCTCAGTCTCTGAAAACCAGTTCCAGTCTCAGATCTCTTCCAGGAGTACTGGTTTCATTCATTCTATGGCCCATACACGTATCTTGTCCATGCCCCAGCTGAGGTGACACAGCAGAGAAACATTAGCTTTCTGCACTCTCTTCTTTAGCTTCTCACCTGGTTTCCATGAAAGGAAAGACCAAACTGTAGGCCAGAAAATAGCTGTGAAGCACTCAAAATAGACTCTTCACCTGGACAGCAAGGGAAACTGGATCACAACATTGGTCTATTCATCATTTGTACTTTCTTTCCTGTGAGTCTTACTCTTGATTAACAGCCTCTTAATGAGCCCAACTGGCTTTTTTAATACATTTCATGACTAATCAGCTCATTTATCTCAAGGTCCCCTGGGTTATTTACCTAACAGGAAGAAGTACTGCAGATTTCTTCACAGCTGGGAACAGTGATGACACACTGCAGTACTTCATGGTCAACAAGACCTTTAAGAAATGTAGGGAGGAACAGATGAAGTTCTGGCAGAAAGAAGCAACATTTGTTCATCAGCCGTATTCAGACTGGAAGGCGCTGCCTGAGTTCCATTGGTACATCCAGGCACATTCCTTGCACCAGGATGCTGCCACCATATTTCTGTTGGTAGGATTTGCATTCCCTCTGAAGCTAAAGGAGCATACCCCTCCTTCCTCACACTAGGATTTGGGTATCGGAGGAGGGTGGATATCTGCTCCCAGTGCTGATGAAGGAGTCCGGAGCAGAAGTTGTGGGGAGTGTACTCGGCTCCTGCTGTGCCAGCAAAGCTTGGTGTGGAGAAAGGCTTTAGAAGGTCACCTGCCCAAAATAAAATTCAGAGCATCTGATAACTAAGATTTTTTCATTTATTTATAGCTTAGCTACTTATGCTGGGATTCTCAACATGACAGCAGCAAGAGATCTATCACTAACAAAGCTCACAAGCTGCCAAATTTGAAACATTTCAAAGCATGGTTTCCATAAAACATGGTTCAATAGAGGCAAACCTGCATATTTTTCCTCTAATCTTTTTCATGAAAATAACTGAACCACTTTTTGCTGGGGCTTATAAGTAAATCCCTCTCAGACATATTCACAAAAAAAAAAATGTCCTGAAATGGAGAATTGTCTAGAAACTTAAATAAAATTGCTTACCCTTGGCAAAGTTAAGCACTGAAATCAGAGTCTTATTTTGAAATGTTGGTCAAACTGACCTTATATTTTCAAACAGCTAGTCCTCTACACCCCATAAAATGCATGTGACACACACAGTTGAACCTGTACACACTCACACATACACACTTATACAGAAACTTATGTGTTTAGGTTTAAATTGGTTGTTTTCTTCCATGTTTTCTGACTTACAAGGTGCAGAAAATAGAGTTTCCAACATTGTACGAAATGCCACAGACAGATGCCTCGTGTCAAGGTGTATGTGGCTCTCATTCATTTTGCAGCAATGCTGCGCAGGAAGGGAATCCTTGCTGGCAGCAGTGCCTGAAACCCACCGCTCCCCTGGAAAGACAGTTCAGAACCACAAAATGGCCCTGGCTTCTGTAAATGTACAAGTATCAACTGTTGAACTCATTTTACAGAAGCTGCAACACTTTAAGCTTTTATTTTCACAGGAAATTATGAACTTTGCAATAATACAGTGCCATTTTGAATTGTTTCACTAAAACCAGAACCACTTACTGACCTTCCCAGCTTCAGCTATTGAAACCTATGAGATTCAGAGCTGGGAATGGTCCTACTCTTTCTTATGTAAAGCTCCCCAAGCTCTCTATATGAGCTTAGTTTACCATTTGTGAGGACAGATAGTATATATAGAACTTCATATTGTTCATGCTGTTTTCCCTTAGTGTCAGGGCCTTGAGCACACCTCCTCAGAGTTAAAAGTAATAGCCTGTCCCTCCTTTTCATTGGAATTTGATTTTAAGCTCAGGCTTTACCACTGGCCCTCATCTGTACTGTGTTGCAGGTGCATCACAACTATGTCTCTGCCTAGTCTTGTACTTTCTCTCTTCTTGATTTCTTCACAACAGCTCTTCTCAACAAAGGTAAGATCAGCCAGACAAGCTCCTTAACTCCAGAAAGAGTCTTGAGACTTAAGTGTTCATTTTGGTAAATGAAGTAAACTCAAGAGTTTTACATCTACTTTTTGACAAATGATTTTCTCAAGATCCATTTATACACTCTGCTCTTTTGACATTATGGCCTTTCTAGTTCATTTCCACTCTCATGGAAGCCTTGCTTTGCTTCAAGTTTCTTTATTGTATTATTGAATAAACATTCAGAGATCTCCAATGGTCTTCCAGAACTTCATGACTGTTTACTGTGTACTTTTTTCCCTCCTTCCCATTAACTTATGCCTGCACAACTAGATGGACTTCAGCTCTCAGTAGTAACCAAACTATTAAATTTGTAGGACAGCAGTGTCTTGGGGTATTTCACAATTTACTTTTTTTTTTTCTCTATAGCATATTTTAAAGGGAGCTATTTACTCTGGCTGTAAAGCCTGAGACATTGGTGTTTTAGAGCTATAACAATATCGATACAGATGAGCCTCTGTGGAGATATTTGATGACATTATGTAAATGTAATCAATGGGCTCAATAAAGCATAACAACAATAAAATACTGTTCACATTATATATAAATAAACGCACATGGACACATGTGTGAGCTTCCTACATAATTACCATAACTATGCCTATTTATACTGCTGATGTTCAAGCTCTCTATATACCATCTCCATAGTTTCTGTTTATACAGCCTTAATGAATCCCTAACATCTAAGAGATTAGGATCTTGATTTATATCAGAAAAGCATGAATCTTCTGAGAAGAAGGAAAAGGAAGTTGAAATTAGAGCAACTCTAAACTGTCAAATGATTCAATTCAAAATTTTCAGTGCTTTTTTAAATAAGAAACATTTCAGTAATTTTTTGTGACATTCTGTCTACATTTTAACTCCTCTGAAGCTGAATTTATAGTCATCAAAAACAGAGAAAAAAAGTAGTAAAATGTTGGCATTTTTGTTGCCAGACTATGATATTAAATCTCTAATCTAAAATTTCTGCAATTTTGGATTATTGAGTAGTACAATATCTGAGCACATAGAGGAAAAACAAAGAATGGAAGAAGCTATCAATCAGAGATCAATGCTTCACCTCAACATATCTGTAATCTGCATAGACTTCTGGGGAAGTATATAGATGTTGAAAAATTTATATGTGAATGCTGATCTTATAGCACCAAACTAGATCTCTCAGCAGGACCTCAGTAAAAACTCTGTCCTTCATATTCTTTCCTGTGAACTACTTAGGCCTCGATGTTATGTAGTGTGTCACTTCATGTTACTGCTTATATTTACATTGGAGGTGATTAATAAGTTAGGGCTCAATGTGATCATAACTAGAAGATTACATAATGTGTACAGTATTATCAAAATACATGGTATTTCTCAAAACATATGGTATGATATGATTTCAGTCATGAAGGTCATAAAAGGACTGCTCCTGGGACAGCAGTGGAAGAAAGCTACTCTAGTGATTAAGGATGAAACTTGAGAACAAATCTGGCTGGAAAAGAAAAGCTGCATTTGGAAAAACGCTGATATTTCAACATTTACTTATATATTGCTTCAGGATACAGTTTTAATAACATACTGTAGAGAGAACCAAGATCACGCCATCATCATTAACTAGGTTCAAGGAATGACAACTTTCATCAGGACACCACTTCTGAGCCGATGCAAGAACTCAGAGGGGTCTGTATC
>JAOXNG010000012.1:149690196-149700303 GCA_028566535.1 Scolopax minor
GTCCCTTCCAACCTAGACAATTCTATGATTCTATAAGGCCATCATAGATCTGCAGCCATGCAGGTTTCACAGCACCGAGTCCTTTCCCTGGTTGTGTGGTTCCCTTCCTCATGTATACCCATCATCACCATCCCTTCACACTTGTTCACCAGTGCCTCAAGGGTGGAGCCCCCTTAATTAGCTAATCTTATTTCTGAAGCTGTTAATTTAACCTTTACTTTGGCACCATCACTCTAGCACTGTCTGGAGGACCTGACAGCAGTGAGTGCTCAGGACAGCATTGTCTCTGTGGATCATATCCTGTCTCCTTGGGTATAAAATTAACTGCACCATTTCAGGTCCATTTTTACATTAACTTTGGCTGGAATTAGGGGCCACTTGCCTGGAAATATTTCCCAAGCAGGCAGAAAATTGCTTGGGCAATCACCTCACTTTAAAAGCTACCTTCTAAGACAGAAATTGAGATCATTTTTGAGGCCATAGCCAGTACAAAGATATAAGTGAGGTGAAGAAAGCAAAGGTTTAAGAAAAGGGCTAAAGCAAGAACCCTTGTGACCTCTTTTTTTTCCCCATGCATTTAATGATGTTTCACTTCTGTTATCAGCAGGATGGTTCATATGAAACGGGGAGTTGTCAGATCTGACATGGAAAAGACATTGTCATAACTTTGGAAAACTGTCCCAGAGAACCATTACTTTGGAGGCTAATTTGAAGGAAGACAAGGGAAGTGGGGTTGTATGAAGGAATACAGGCTTCAAAGAAAATCAATGCTCAGCCATTTTCATTTTAAAATGAATTGTTTATTTTAATCAAAGAGGAATGTGGTATGACATTCTGGTCAGAAAAAACTTCACCTCTGAAAGCAAATAATTCTGGCATTGTCTATAGAAGGCAGCTCTTCTTTTCCTCTGCTTTTCAGCTAAAGACGCGGTGATTCAGCATATACGTTGAAAGTAAAAATTCCCTTTTTAATATAAGTGGGGGGAGAAAAGAAGGGTAAAACTCAGATCAGGCCATATGACAAAGTGGGAGAGCTGCCATTAGAGATGGACCTAAAACCTGTTGGGGACAACCTGAGTTCACAGGACATAGTTGTTGGCACTGTCCTGTTTTAATTGGAAGGAGACAATCATAGACTCACAGGAACACTTAAGTTGGAAAGGACCTTTCAGATCATTGAGGCCAACTGCAAATTTTAACACTGCAATTCCAACCCATGTCCTTAAGTGCCACATCTACACACCTTTTAAATATCTCCAGGGATGGTGATTCCACCACTTCCCTGGGCAGCCTGTTCTAAGATTTGACAACCCTTTCAGTCCAGAAATTTTTCCTAATATCCAATCTAAACTTCCCCTGGTGCAACTTGAGGCCATTTCCTCTTGTCCTATTACCTGTTACTTGGAAGAAGAGACTAACCCCCACCTCTTTATGATCTCCTTTCAGAGTGTTGTAGAGAGTGATAAGGTCTCCCCTCAGCCTCCTTTTCTCCAGACTAAACAACCCCAGTTCCCTCAGCCGCTCCTCATGGGATTTTTAACATCCTATGATCTGTGAGAGGTATCAGCTGATTTCACTTCAGCTGAACAATTCTGTTACTTCTTGTTTCTGTTCTCCTCAACTGCAGATCTCCAAGCTCTCTGATAAATATGGATGAAGATGCACCATAACCTTACAAGTAAGCCCCACTGGCTGTGTGCTAGCATTATGCAAACCTTCTTGGTTAGGAGTGAGGAAGCAGCCATGGTTCCCAGATGAGCCCATGCAGATGCTCAACCCACTGTGGTTTTTAAATACAGCACATTGGGTGGTAACCTCTGTCATTCCTACTCTAACTTTTCCTCCTGAATAGTGTTTAAACAGGTATCCAAATAAGCAGACAGAAACAAATAGATGCAGAACACAGTGATGCCTGATGAGCTGCAGGCTAACTCATATTTGTTCAGCTCAAGGGATCCAGTTGTCTCTGTGCCCAGGACAGAAGAGAGCAATTAAAGCTTCCCAGCCAGCCAGAGATCTTAAACAGAGCAGGAGAGGGAGCCCCCACCTTAAACAGAACAAAACCAGCACTGAGTAGGTGGTGTTCCACCCCAAAATGAGGCAAGAGTTTCCTGATCCCACCTTGTAGAAAGTCAGGGAAAGAGGGGATGCGATTGCTCACAGAAACAAGACACCTACTCAAATTGGACCCTTAGTCCTCTGCATGAGGCAGCATGGCACAGCGTGCCCCCAGCCCCCACGCAGGAGAGCCCGGGGGTCCCTCCCTCAGCGCCGCACTCCACCCACCCCACACTGCTCACCTGCCCTCTCCCCATCCACTCAGGTGAGACCTGGGCAAGCACCTTTTGGCATACGGCTTTGCAGACCAGCAAATCTGAGCATATTTGTAAAGTCATTAACTTACTGACAAATTGTTTAGATTTGCTTCTCTAATCGTAAAAGGACACACAGTACAAATAGCACTGGCTTTCTCATTACAGAAATTACCCTGTTGCTCTCCACACCATTGTCATTCTGTTAGACTAGGCTATAACAATTAGAATTTAGAGGCATAACCATCCTTCTTTATCCACTGCTCTCAAAGTTAAGCTTCTTGGGATAGATCCACGGGTTCAGGGAGACTGTTGTAAAAGTGGAGCAATGTCATTGTGTTCAAAGAGTGAGAGAGAGAGAGAAGAAATCCCTTTGCTGGCTTCAAAAACAATTGGCTCTTCATTAGTAATAGCTAACACAGACCAACAGTTTATTATCAGACTTGGCTGTCAGTTACTGCAAGAATCAAGCAGAGAGAATCTCCAGCTTGGAGGCATTGATAAAAAATTATCCAAGTAAAACAACAGCTTACCTAAAGCAAAATACAGTGAGTATCCACTGGCTTTATTGAATGTAAACATGAACTCAAATAACTATCTAGTTAAAAGGAATAGACGGGAAATGCTGCTATGCAAAATTAAAACTAAATTTTCAACCTTTCTTTTAATTGTCTTTCATAAGGCTTTCTGTTATAAAAGTTCATTTAAAAGTCTTCTTTCCAGTAAACAGTTGATGTAAAGACTTAAGCTTTTGCATTTACGTGCCAGTTGCCTACTAAAGAGCAGAATTAATAAAATGTGATCTCCATGTGATTGCTTGTGGGTCAATTTTTGCCATGCTTATTCCTAAAGAATACAGCTTATTTGGTTTCACTAGTTCTTGAGTTACATTAAGTTAATAAAAGTCCTTGGTTCCTCCTTGCATGCTCTTAAGAGAAAGTTTCCTGCTTATGTTCTGCCTCTTGTACTGTTCTCCAGTTTCAAATCCATGATCCATCAGTTAAAAACTGATTATTAGTATGAAAAGACAATGCAATATGTATCATTTAAATTGCATGATCACAGCAGAATAGTGTTCTTAAATTGAATTTTACACTCTGAGCTGTACTCAGCATGGGGTCATTTCCAGTTTGCATCATGTCAGAGCTATACCATTGAAACTGTCATGTTACTAACCACACACATCCTTTCAAAACATTACTTCTCTTGCTTTTGAGTTTGGGGAATAATGGTATGGAGTCCCAGCTTCTTGCGTCCTACAGCTGGAGCCAGCTTTCTCTCCCCTCTGCATTTCCATCAAGCTTTATTTAAATTCCACCTCAGGAACTGAGGTCTGAAAAGCAATGTGTTCTGGAGAATTTCATGGGGATCAGAGGGAGAGTGGGGTGTTATTGAACAGTTAAATAAAAAAGTAAATAACCCACATATTATTTATCCTATACCATGCAGAATAGTCTCATTGGGTCTCAGCCAGTACGGGCAAGTTCAAGAGGATAACTCAACATTTCAAAGAGAGTGAAACAGTTGTAAAAGTAGAAAGGCTACTAAGCATTACTACTGGATATAGGATACCCATAAATGTATAGATTAAATCAATAAGCACCTTTAAAAATCAACTAGAACATTGTCACCAATTACAGCAGACCAGATGTTCAGGCAGACAATCATAAAAACAGCAGCACAAAGACTTGCAAAATGTTAGCAGGGTGTATTGTATCAAAGTCCTTATGTGTAAAAGTACATCTACTCACCGAAACAGTGCTAAATGTAGGTGAGTTACCATGTCTATACGAAGATTTAAGCAAATACATCCTGTATTTACTGATATAGTCCTGGAGCAAGTGGAGCAATAAGAAAGAACAGAGTATTTCAAGTCTATATTTAGTCATGATTCTATTTTGTTTGCTCTTCCATCTCAGAGAGCAAGTGAGATGAAAATGGTAGATAGATGGGAAATTACTTTGATTTATGTACAGTGTTACTTGTTATTTCATGTGACTTAGTTTGATCAAAATCCTCTGGTAATGAATGGATCCAAAGAAAAAATAGATGGTCAAACATCAGCCTACAAGTCTGGAGATGTTCAGATTACAGTCTTAACTTGATCTCGTCTAAAATTTGAAAAAAGAAAAAAAGGTAGATAATCAAGAGAATAAACTATAGAGTTGACATCCCTCACAAGCGTTCCTGACAGATTTACTGTGCTGGTTAACCATTGCTCCGTACACATACTTAACTGTGATAAGAGTACTTTTTGAAACGTCCTGATTGCAGCCTCTGAGAGATAAATTTCAGTGCCCGGCACTATAATTAACCCAAGATTTATTAATTTATCAAGACTCCTGAAACAAGCATGTCTAATTGCCCATCTTTATTAATACATTCAAGAATGTTTAACATTTTACTGCCATTTAAACAAGAGTTCTAATAAGATGCAGTATCAATTAATGGTCCTGTTAAAAGTCAGCTGGTATTTTTACAATAGCAGCAGAACTCTTGATTACACATTAAACACCATGGGGCAATCATAAGGTTTGTGCTTTTGTTTGGAAAGATGCATTGAAATGATACACTGCCAAGATTTTAACAATCATCTCCCACAAGATATTCCTTGCTTAAGAGGATGCTGAAAAAAACCAAAACTTTAGTTTTGGGTTTGCCCAGGAAAGGACAATGAAGGAACAGGAATTCCATTAGTGTGTTCACCTTTTAAAAGCAATGTGCATTTCTGTCCTAAGGACATAAATATACTACACTGCATTGTTTTTGTTTGGTTCTTGAAATGTGTTGATCTTCAGTTTTTTGTTTTATTTTTTTTCTGGGGAAGTCATTAGTTAGAACCAAACTGGGGTTAATATACAGCCCCACCTCTGTGCTCCTTGCTCATGGCTTTCTCACCTCTAGAAGTGTGACACAGTCCACAGCTGGGTGAAGGCTGGTGCTCTATCCTGTCCCAAGGATAGAGCAAGGGTTGATAGCTCACTTGCAGTAAAGCAGTCTTATTCTGAAATTGCAAAAGCCCAAAGGCACAATCAGAGCTGGAAGAATGGCTTTTCTGATGTTCCTTTGAATTCAAAGTTTTCTATAGGTGGACTGGTTTTCATCTAACTTCTATCAGGATCCTTTCTTTTGAAGCTTGAGACTTGGTGATGATAGAGTTATGATTAGTTGACTACAGTGTCAGTTAAAACAGTGATATTAACATCAAATCACAAATGTTCTACACTGTTTTACAGTGGCATTTATCAGGACACCTTTACAGTAACCAGACTGAATGAAGCATGATGATTTAGCATTTAAATTCAGTTCTTACTTTAATATTGGTCAATAAATTCATACTTTTACTTACTGAAAGAATTACTATAAACTCTATATGTTAGATGCATTAAACCAATTGAAGTATTTTTATTTCCCTTGTGAAAATGTCACATAAATTTCCATAGGCCACTGAGCCTGAAGAGCCGAACACAATAAACTAGGAAATAACTCACTAACTTAGGTATAGTCAGTAGCATATTCAAAAAGCACCAAACACCAGTAACTACCATGTTGGCTATTGTAATCTTCTGTTGCTTTATCAGCTGTGAAAGACATTTACAACACTGGAAGATCCCAACAGACTCTATTGTCCAGCAGCCTTTCACAGGACAACAGCAAAGGCAGGCTCACAGATAATAAAAGAGGTAAATCTTAGGACATTCTTACTCCCTGAAACAATTCTTACAAGAATCCTGCAGATACACAATCCACTTTTTACCTGGAAGTTTTAGTTTTCTTCCCTGAGATGCATACAAACCTTAGGATTTTTGCGGTTGGAGTTCTCATGCTTTCAGATGTGTCAAATATATGTGCCCCATTTATAGTTATATGGGACACATATGGAGGACAGGTCCTTATGTCCCAATAACATGCCCCATTTATAATAATAATAAAAACTTAAAAGAAATAAATGGAAAGTTTATTACTGAATGACAAGCCTAACAACAAATTGGCAATTCTTAGGTTATTTAGAGTGGACTATTGTTTAAATGAATTTAGTTATTCCTTCCTCAATGAGACATGTAGGAAGCATCCTGTGCTTGAGCAACCACAGAACTTCTATTTATGTGAATAACTTTTTCCAATAAAAATGGAAAATTTTTCCAATGAACCTTGCTGAATTTCAAGTACGGAGTCAGGTCTGGGATACTTTGCATCAAGACCTTGATCCAAGAGATATCACTATCATAAATTTTTCCACCTGGTATTGCATAACATAAGGCTCACCTTGTCCTTCAAGCAGAAGTTTCATATACTGGTTTAGGTCGGCCAAGAATAAGGCAATGCTCGCATTTAACTATCTACCAGCAAAAATGGTCTTCTTTGGACAGAGAGTCGTAATTCATGTGCAGTTCCCTTATCCATATCCTCATCTGTCCCTACATGGAGTGCTGTGTAGGAAGCATCCAGGGTGGCTCCAAGACCAAAAGTATCCATGTACATGGATTGAAGTAGTAACTTGATCCTGTAGAAATGTTTAGGGGCCCACTGCCTACAATGTAGTTGAGCTTTGTTCCTCCAACTCTCTCTTGTGTCTCTCTAGTGAGAATGCCAGGCCAAGAAGAGAAATAGGCTCCTTCTCAGGAAGATTTCATGTGATTTGCTGGGACAGCCTTTTGGGTGCTGAGACCATTCTGGTCCTCAAGGGGTATGTCGAGCCCACAGGCACTGTGCAGATCTGGGATGAGACAATCAATGCTGAAACAAGAACAGTACAGTCATGCTCGAATCATCTTTTACCGAGCTGATTTGTTTCCCTTGAGAGGCTTATTTGCCCGAGTGGATATTATGTTAAACTGATGATACCACCACAGGAACCAGCTCACATAGAGCCAGTATTGCACTGGGCAATATAAATAGAATGGAGAGAGGCAGAATGCTTGTGTGTGTGTCTGTGTGTGATCCAGGAGTGTAAACTCAAAATTTCAATCTCATATCAATGAGCCTCTACAAACTCACAAGTGCTCCTTCCCACAGTGCCAGTTTTTGTATTCAGAGAGTCTCTTGCACTGGGATTCTGTTACCCTTTGAAAACAAAGCCTATGCAATTGCTGGAAACAAACTGCTTAGCTGGGAGGGAATGACTTGTGCTGTTTTAAAAGCCATTAAAGAATACTTAATGATGCCATTATCATCTAATTATGACATGCTAACCCGTGGAAGGAATTGACTGCTTAAAATACTGTCTGCTTTTTCTAGCTATCTCAGCTGTTCTGAGAGAGGATTTTACCCCTTGCTATTAAATATGCTACTAACATCCCTCATACCCACCCATAACAACCATCTCAGTTTCATAAATGAGACGGCAGCAATTTCCCAGAGTTTCCTCTGAGTAATGAATTAAAGAGCTTGAAATATCATTATGCTTCCCTAAGTGGCTCTATTACTGGTTTTGACCAGTTGTACAGTGATTATTTTTGTTTGTTTGTTTGTTTGTTTTCAGACTATTAAGGCAAAAGGAATATTAGTAGTTGATAGCACTGAACAGGGTTTCAGATTATTTGGATTTAGCTCCTTCAAGGTCATACCTGGGTCTCTGGAACTCAGTTTTAATCCCTCAAGTGTCTATTGATAAATAGGGGGATAATAATTTCTTTGTCTGTCTAGTCTGCTTAGATCAATACCCTGCAGGATCTTGAATTCTTCCCTGACAAAGGCAGCTTTTGCATGGAATCTGAAGGCACCATGATAATACACTTAATTATTAACACAAGTTCCTTTTTTTCCCCTCAGAAAAAGCCCTTTAATTTGAAATAATCTTTGTAGTTTCAATTTCTTCTAATGCCTTTTATTGACAACTAAAAAAATTGAAAATTAAATTTCATAAACACTAATTGTGGCAGGGACATTTAAATGCAATCATCAGTGAGTAGAATGTGTGCCATGTGGTTTTGGACCCTGTCTCTGCCACTGGTTACTTTTCCAGTGTCCTTTGGCTTCACTAACTCTAAAATGAAGGTAGTAAAACTTTCCTTCTCCATTAATCATTTCGGATGGAGCTGCTGAGCTAGCTGGCAGTGAGCACGAGAAGGAAGAGCTTTACATTCTATCTACTACCTCACTGCTTTATCAACCTATTTCACAGCTATTACAATTCTAAATCCTATTAAAATCTAAATATATATACTTTTTAAGTGTTGGGTTTGGTTTAGGTTAGGAAATTTTCTGCCTTCAGGTACTTCAGCTTTTATTAATACTCAGATTTTCCCTGCAAACTCTGACACTGACATATTTAATGTAAGCATAAATAACAATTTCAGTTTGTTAAAAAACATCTGAAACTTCTAAAAACATCATAGCATCATGAGTTTTTTACAGAAGAAAAATGGTGAATCAAAAAAATCTTTTCCACTCCTCTGAGAATCCTTATGCACACCCTCTGCCTGTGACTTGCTTGTAGCCTCAAGTCCACAGGATTTCAGAGAGCACAGTATTTTGGTTTTACCACAACCAACTGCACTCTTGCCACTAAAAAAGCAAAACAAGAGAGAGCTACTGGTCTTTCTCAAGCAGAAGCATTTAGCTTAGGCCCATGGATTTTTCTTGTTCTTTTCAGAATCTCTGTGACATGAAATCGCATCTTCTTATGACTGATACCTCAAACTAAATGCCCCCAGAGAGGGGAAAACCTCAGAATTACAGGGACTGTCTTCAACCCTGCCCATTTGCTCTCCAACCCTTAGCCATTTCTGGACCAACAATATTAGAATAACTGGTTCAAAATACCAAGATCAGGATAAATTGTATTTGGTTTACGGCTTCCTAGCTCAAACAGAATTTTGTGGTCAGGAAAGCACTTGCTGGTGTTCCACAGAGACCTTAGTCATGTGTATCATGATGGCTCTTCCTCCAGGTGTCTGATGGAAGGAAATGAAAAACTGATGCCAGCGGCACAATTCCTGGGTCATATGGGTTGGGATGTTCCTGAATCCAAAAGGACTGAATATCCTAATATCAGTGTGCTGAATGTGAGCCACTACGTTCATTCCAAGAGTACTCTGGTGAAAAATAGCTTACACCAATGCCAGCACATGGGTTAAGAGCCATATGAATACACCACTATTAAAAGAAAGCCGATGATAAGCAAAACTTTGGGAGTCAATGGAACCTAGTGGAAGCTGTGGAAAAGCATCAGCAAGTCATCAAATAGCTTGGAATATGTTCAACATTATAAAAAAGGGTTAAAAGGCAGTAGATCTTGATGATATTGGTTTGTTAGATTTGTGCCTCAGAAATGTTTAGAAACTCAAATAAGTGAACTAATGATTGATGGATGAACCATGGCAAACAGGCCATGAGTCACTGAACAGTGAGGTCTTTCAGGATGTCCATAGGGGGCTGCCAGGTGTGACATGGGACCTTCAGCAGACCATGATCTGCAGTATACCCAGTGACATGTCAAATAACTCCCCACTTGAGGTACAAATAAATGACAACAAACTTTCTTGTGTGACATGTTCTCACAATGAGAAAGCATATCTACCTTATAATCAAAACAGCCACATAAGGATTAAGGGGAAACATTCAAGGTCAGGTTGGACAGGGCTCTGAGCAATGTGATCTAGTTGAAGATGTCCCCTGCTCATTCCAGGGAAGGTAGGACTAGATGACCTTTAAAAGTCCCTTCCAACCCAAACTATTCTATGAGTCTGTGAAAGCAATTGTCATCCCATTTTTACATAAGTAGGCAGAAAAAGACAGTGCTTTGCTTAGAGTGACTGAGGAAGTCTATGGTTCATAGACCAGTTTTGTTCTG
>JAOXNG010000012.1:149734554-149746720 GCA_028566535.1 Scolopax minor
GATGAGTGCATTGCTGTGAATGGTCCTTGACAGAGCATGGAGCTGCAGCTCCCTGTTCAAACACCATGGGCTACTGAATGGCAAGGGAGGAGAGCAGAGCCACGTTAGTCACAGTCCAAGAGGAGCCCCTGCTGATCACTGAAGGGATTGCAGGGAGTACTGAGGCAAAATATGGGTATTTTCACCCAACCAGGTAGAGAAACTGAGTTAATGTGAATTGAAAAGAAACAACAAAAAAAGAAGACTCAAAAGCAGCTGAGAAGTAAAATGGATTCAGCCAAATATGCTTTCAATTTCAGTTGGTTTTGCAATGGGCACGTTTACAATTGGGAATATCTGAACATTGTTTTGTCCAAGCATATTCTTTTATAAGATATAATCAAGAAAATACACATGCTCTTGTGGTTTATCTTTATTCACCTACATTGATCACCCAGAGCAAATATCACTCATCATATAGATAGTGATTGAAAGATTGACATGAACCTTTGATGATTTCATACTGAATTGGTAAAAATAAAGAAACCACCAGTTGTATATAATGATTTTATTTCCTTGTTGTTTTGTATCTTGGTGATGGAATATTCAATATTTCTCTTTTCCCTCTCCCCCTCTTCAAGGAGGTACAACTGCATGTACCTTTCCAGTGCCCGAGATCAAAAGTTGCCAGAGATCAAAAGTTGCCAGAGATAAAAAATGAAATCTGTGTCACACAGGAGAATAAAGCCTGGTTTCCATATCACCAGGCTCAGCTTCCCCATAGGGCCAAGGTGTGTGACTCTTGTACCTGAGGAACATACCTGTTCTGTCCACAGATCCTGCAGTGCCTGAACAGTCTTCAAAGCAGATGGACGAACTGGAAACAACAAAGTTCTTCAGTCTCCTCCACTTGTCAGATGGGCTTCACCCTTATGTAGGTTTACAATCCAGATGCAAAGGACCTCATTTACTTGCATATGTACTTGCTTACTTTTAACCTGTTCCATCTAAACTTGATTGTTCCCACAAATCACATATATGTAATGATGTAAATCGCAGCACTATCTGCTGGTTAAAAGACTACCTTCAAGATGTGCACTGTAGAGTTTAGGAAAAGAAAACAGGACACTGTACAGTCAGTGAACACCAGGATCATCATCTCTTCCAGTCAATGTAATTCATCTTAACTTAGAAAATAATGAAGATGGACAACAAAAGGCATCAAGGCATCAAAAAACATACACAGTATGTAACAGGTCAAAATTCAATCAGATGTTTGATTTGGGGCCCAAGAATTGTTAAGACTTACTAATGATCTGGGCAAGATGGCCACTAGCATCTACATAGCATTATACACTTTGCCTAGATCCTGGACATCAAAAGCAGAGAACATAATCTGACCTCCCTAATGCTTTTGCTAATGTAAATCTATAGTACTCAACTTCTCCTGACATGCACAACCATGGCACCTATGTTCTAGGACATGCGCCATGGACTCACAGCACCTTCATCAAAATGGAGTATCTTTGCAGCTCACACTGCTCTTGCTGTGCATGCTCCTACTGAGATAAAGTAAAAGATGAAGTTGCAGAGGCAAAACAGAGAACCCTTCTCCTTTTGAGAGAAGAGGGGTATCTATGGGAGGAGAATACAAGTTGCAACTTAGCCAGGATGCAGAGATTTTAAGTGTCAGAGGGGTTTGCAAAATCTTTTTTAGGAGATCTTTTATAAACACAGTAGTCAGAGCTCTTTTTTACATCTGATATGTTAGCTGGGAAATCCTTCAGCTTTATCAGTCAGTGCAGAAAGAATGCTACTTCTAAATCACCCACCCCTTTAAAAGCTTCTCTATGACAACAGAGGTAGTTAATTCCCTTATGTCAAAATTACAGTTATGGAAAGACATCTGCTAGAAAGGTCCGTCATGGCAAGCAGATGATAAGGTTAAGACCAGCAAGTAAAAGGTAAGAAAGAGAGGACATTTAATTTAGCATACATTTCAGAAGGCATCTGCCCAAGAAAAGAGCATGAGCCAATGTCACTGCATGGAGCAAAGTGCTGAGGACAAGGAGATGAGTTGCACAACCTCAGGGCTCACTTCATGTAGCTGGAGTCTAGTGGGAAGTAAAAGTGCTATTTTCATCTAGAAATTATGTTTCTGTACACTGCCCCTTACTGATACTGAATTACAAAAACTCAACACTGACCAGAGCAGGCACAGCTAGCCAGTCAGCTGTGTCAGGAACGTCTTATGCTGCTTCTGGTTCTGTAAAGAGATATAAACATAAAGCAAATTGGAAAAGTTTGGACATGAAAAACAGAGCAAACTGCCTCAGAAAGTCAGATCTGAGATTTGCAGATAGGCCTGGGAGGGGTTAGTCTCCAGAGATGTGTGCATACTCACATTACAACTAACAACAACAGTGCAGCTGTTCTTTGTTCTTATTGAAGGATGAAGACAGCGTGTTTATGGATAGATGTAATTAATGTACAACTTCAGCCATTTAAAAGGAAATTTGGAGGTACCCTGCATATCCTCAACATGTTATTCCTTATGAAACAGCTGAACCTGGACATCCTTACACAAAGGATAGCCAGTGGAGCACTCAGAGTTAGTCATACAAATGTGAATTAAGGTCAACTAAGCTCTGAATATGAGCTCCTGCCCTGGCTTTATTTACACTTGACAAATTCATTTCTATTTCATACCTTTCTTAGGCTTAGATTCATCTCCTCATCTGCTGAAATCCCGTGGTCAGTGTGAGGACAGGAAGAGCTCATTAGCTTCAGTGAGTGAAATGCCATTGAAACACAGCCTTCTTCATCCTATTAGTACAAATTTAGAAACACCCAGTGATCCACAATGAACCAGCTCTGGATTTATCCTAATACATGCAAACGTTGACCCTAGCTCACTCTACTTGTATATGATCAACAGCTTTGGTTTCCAGCCAGCTCTAAACATGTGAGTTTTTCTCATGACCTGCTACCTATTTACAGTATTAGAAATGCATTATGCATGCATTAGATCTCAGAATGAGTCTGAACTCTCACAACCTTACATGCTAAGGATGTGTCCTCCCTTAACCTCACTACACAGCTATTTGCTTGAGAACATTTCCTTCTCTGCCCCTTCTGCTTGTGCAGAGCAAAATGAAGAAGGAAAATAGCTCTTCAAACACTAAAACACTGTAAGTGAACAATAAATTTATAATGGCCCTCTGATGATTTTGCCCTTCAGTATTCAGGGAATGCAGGCAGATCAGATAGATAGGGGTGGGATTAGGTCAGTGTCCCTTTATTTCCCCAATTCATCTCCGCACGAGGTAGAGGAATAAGCTCAGGCCCAAAGGGATGCCATGACAAGGGTGTAACACCAAGCACCCTGAAGCCTATTCCTACACTCAACTACATAAAGCACAGCTTCGATTACGGGCTTCCAGTACAGATACCGAAAATCAGAGCATATTAACAGCCAAAAGCAGTGATATAGGATCAAGAATTCACAGGTAAAAAGGTGGGAAAAAAGCAAAGCTCTGCAGGTTAATATGCTCATTATTGACACTTCAACAAGTACAGCACACCTTGCCCCAGGCCCTTTTTTTTCTGTGGGAGAGGTGCCCTTTATGGTGGGCTGGAACCAGGTATTAGTTGCTTTATGCTCTCCACTCTAAAAGCTATTTCATGTGCTCATGACCTTTGTGAAACATACTATTTAGGCTTATTTTTTTATATGCAGAGACTAAACAGTGGAAATCTGAAAAAGCTAACCAACACTTTAGAAATAATGAGTTAAAAAGCACATGAACAAAAAAAAAAAATCAGAAGAAAACCCTTCTTTTGATACTAGCAGATTTTTGTAATTTTATTTAGAGAATTCTGGGGCCAAACTGTCAGCATGATGAACTTGCAATACTACATGGCACCGGGAGTGGAGGTAATTACAAATGAGTGTACCTAGAAATGGAAGGAGAAAAAAAGAGCAAGGAGCATGGAACTGAGAAGGTCAAAACAGCTCTGAACACATCAATCCACAGCAAGCAACTGGGTCGAGATGGAAGATGGTCACTTCATGAAGGCAAAGAAAGATCGTGAAAAAGGTGACTAAAAGCAACCTTTTCATCAGAGAATCACAAACTTTGATAATATGCATGTAAGTGAAGATCAAATTAATGATGAGACTATGATTGATACATTGGGGAAAAAAAACTTCTTTCTAGATAGAATACAGGCTTTGAGAGAGATCTTATGATGTCTAATAGGATATCATGTGAGAACTCAAAAAGATGCTCTGGAGGCTTTGAGGACAAAGATGCAACTGTTGAATCAACTGTGTTGTTTGGAATGTTTATGGAATCCCTAATTTGAGGCAAAAGTTACAATGAAGAGCCAAAACTGAGAACAAGATTGCAGAAAAGATTCTGACTTCACTTTAGAAAAGGTAATCAGACCATAAGTGGAGAACATTATTTGCAGATTAAAAGATCTGAAGGAAATGAGGTCTCATCCAGAGGATTGAGTTAGTCAAAGGAGCAACTGGAAGAAAATCAAAAGCTCAGAAAGGTACAGGACAACTGAGAACAAAATTTGAAAAGAGTTTGAAAGAAATTTCTTCCACACAAAAAATGGAAGAAAACTAACGAAATTTATGTCTAGCCTTTGTAAAGAAATGCTTTATTTTGTAACAAATAAAATAATTTTGCAAAAGCCTGATGGAAAGACAGAATTTATCAATGTGCATTACCTGTACACAAGCAAGCATAATTAATTATAAGAAAAAAAATCAAGCAATACCTAAATAGAGTAGATTTTTATGCTGGCAGATTCCACATTAATTTTAGATTGGGTGCACAGATCAGTGTGACACACACAGAGTGTGAAGACAGAAGCAATATCACCAATGCTTAGCTCATACAGGAGACAAATCACTCCTGAAGGGGTGTCATGTAAGTATAATGGGACACTCACCTGGCTGGAGAGGTGGAACTGCTCAGATCTTTCCCAGGAAGTGTATTACCCAAAAAGATATCTTTCTTCCAGTAAGAACTTCACTTTTTAAATGAAGAAAACCCAGCTTGGTAAGGCAGGATGGAAGGAGCAATGTTTACACAGTCATCTCCCGCCGTGGCCCCTGCTCTTCCAGTGGGGCCTTGCTCCCAGCCAGAATGATCACTTACTGCATGGCAGAAACCACTGTCCGGTGCCTTCTGCTCTCCAGGGAGGTTTTTCGATTCATTCCTGAGGTCTAATCAAGTCTTAGCACATGCTGCAAATTCACAGGGTCCAGCCACAAGCTCAATAAGGCCACAGGGTCTGTGTCCATTGATGCCCTGGGTTGCTCTCAGTGGAATGGAGAAGGAGAGGGTCCAGGGATGGGAACAACATTCGACCAATGAATCATAAGCATATCTGTGAAAAATAAAAGAAAAAAAACAATTCCTGTCATGAGGACATATATGTCTAGATAAAACAAAATCCTTAAAAGATAAGGTTTACAATTTCTTTGGGAGAAGGTGCACCTGAAACCTAGCAGACTGCCACCAGGAAAGTGCAGATCAGAAGACAACCACAGGGAAACAAGAAAAAAAGAAAGCAAAAATTAGAGACATAAGGAGAATGGAGAAGTAGATTAAGATATGGAAATTACAAAAGAAAACTCAAAATATCTAGAATGTAGATAAATGTCATAAATAAAATGCAGACTAATATTAGTAATGTCATAAAGAAAAGGCTAAAGATCAAAACAGTCAAATAGAAGCAGCATAGAATGATAACTCTAAAAACCTTAAATCTATGATCCAAGACTGATATCAATTCATTTGTGTACACTGGGGGAAAAAACTACCTAGTTTATTATCCTTTTTACCCATAAACAGCATTACTAGAGAATACAACCACTAAACATGCAATCTCAAATGCAAAATTTTCCTTTGTGAGCCACAGCATTCTGTCTGCAGTAATAATGGGTCACAGACCACAATGGCCATGACTGTTTTGCAAAAAAGTTTGATTTAAAAATAGCTCTAGGATGGCTACTATATAAAAAAAATATACCGTTAAAAGAGTGCTTAAAAGAGATGAAGAGTCAGATCTGGAGCTTTATTTGATGCTGCTAAATTTCAGAGTAGTACTCTCTGAACTGGGCTGCTACCTGCAGAGAACACTTTAGCTCAGACTGCCAGGTTATTTTAGGTGCTAAAGCTAAATGCTAGGGCATTTTCACCAAAAAAAGCAAACTGGAAAATCTACCATCATCGTGGATAACATGAACTTAATGGGGCTGCAGGACACTGGACCAGTATGTTACATCAGAGGACAATAGTCTCTTGTAAAGTATCCTCCCACGAGGTAATTACTAATGGAAGACAGACCTACAGCTTCCGTAACAAAAGCAAGAGGGAAAAAAAAGAATGAGTCTGAACCATTGACATAAAGCCAGAATCAACAGAAGCAAGAGATAAAGTGAGGGAAGGCAGAAGGCTGAGAAAAGCAGAGCTAAAACTCATGAGGTGCTTCAGGTATCCACAGGACAGTGGTGGTCAGCTCAGGGACTGGTTGAGACCTGGTGACGCCTCATTAGAAATCTCTATTTTTCCTCTGCGTGGGGATGAGTTGTTAGAGTAATTTGCTCTTTAGGAAGCTTTAGATAAAAATAACATACTCCCTCCCAGCAGGTGTGAGTTGAAAGCAGCTGTCGAGGGGAGTCAGCATTGGTGCCAGTGGCTTGAACAGCATCTCCTGTCCTTCCTTCCAAGCTCTTTCCTAAAATGTTGTTGTGCTGATCTCTTGTTGCATTAAAGAATCACCATAGTTCAACACTCCAGACCCAAATTCTCCTTAGTTCTGTCATAAAACCACTTCCCCTTATTGGTCCAAGGCTCTCCTTTTTCAAATCTCCTCATTCCCTTGTTATGCACAAACATCTGGGACACTTTCAGACCACATGTTCCATTTCCTTCAAAGCAGTAGGGAAGATGGGGACCCGCTGCTGCTGTGGATTACCCTGTTAACACATTTGGCAGCGATTTACATAGTGAATTTCAAGTGTTTGTTCCAGCTGATACCGAGTTCAGATTCCTACGTAATGTTGTGTTTCTGAGTTTTTGAATGTATTGACAATATAACCAAAAAATGCACCATGTACCCACTTAAAGACAGGAAGGAATATTTAGGTTACCAAGTTAGCAAATAGATGCTGAAATGAAGGTCACATACCCAGCCTCTTTTTGCACACTTTATAGATCCATTTTTAAATACAGGTTGCCATACGGTGCCATCTTTTCCCATGTCCATTCAGTGCACAGGAGAAAACTGGTTTGCAGCTGCTGCTGACTCAGCTGTAACTGGAGGTGCAGGGACCCACACCCTGAGCACACACGATACACCAAGGGCTCTGAAAAACCATGGCCTGTAATTGGTGACTACTGAATCTTGCTCTGCCATCAAAAATGAGAATAATAGCTAAACTCCATCTTTTGGCATTAGCCAGAAAATGTTTTCTTTAGAGTTGGCATAGTATTTGACTGCTACTGTGATAGAAAAGCTGTTGGAAAATGAGCGATGCTGCACTTGGAGGATGGTTTAAGTAAGATGAGCCTCATACTGACCATGCTGAGCTGCTCAGTGCTAAACGATCACCATCCATGGGAGCCTCAGGAGGCACAGGGGTCTGCAATCACATCATTAAAGATGATTTGTTCACATGAAGAGATCAAGTTGGGACTGATTAGACACCTTTATCTTCTTTATCTCCTAATTTGGGAGTACTTAAATTTTAATTTTTAATTAAACAAGCCTACTGCTGGTATGCTTGTGTCAATATTTGCAAAAGGGACTGTTTCAAAGATTTTTACAGAAATTGCAAGGAACTTTTCTGAATGAGACCTATTACTGAGGTAATATGTCTCATTCGTTGGAGCTGATGGCCAGTAGCTGCTTTTTTGTCCTAGTAGTGTCCCAGGGGTGAGACATAGCTATCAGCAGAGGAGCAGGCAAGACCTCTGTGTGCTGCTTCTGGCTTCTGAGCTTTACACAGTAAGGGCTGTGGGGGAGCTGCAGGCCCGGGGGTGGGGGGGGGTGAGGACATCATCAGCTTAGTTGAAAAGAAGCACATTTCCCTGTAAATGGAAGGGAAAGAGAAAGAGGTATAATATGCTCAGCTTCTCCGGCTCCTGCCAGTAAGAAAAATCAAAGGTTAAGTATAACTTCCATTTCAACTTTCACAGAGGGGAAAAATTGGACATTTTTAAGTGGTTATCTAGGGTTATAATGAAGTCATTTTAAGGGGTGTTTTAAAATTACTTACAAATGATTGAAACCAGATTAAGAAACTTTATTCACCTGTAACACTGACTATACTTCCCTTGACTACATCAGGTAAGCAATTTCAGCTCTGGCCAGGCTTTGGACTGCCAAAAGTCCCAAGAGCACCAAGGACAAGCCACACAGCCACAAGGGATCACTAAATATCAGTTTAGTGAAAAGAGAAACACTTCAAGTCTGAATGGAGATTAATCTAAGCAAGAAAGCCTTACACACAACAAGGGAGAAATAGAATTCTGATACATAGGATCACACATCAGCTGAGAGAGGGTTAACATGAGGTTACAATGGGGTGAAGATAAATAAAGGTATCTGATAAGCTAAAGCCACAGCCTTTCTATGCATGTATATACCACAGATCCGAATCTTCATTACTTTGCCATTTATTTTCACCTGTGATAAGGTGGGTGTAACATACTGAGCTGGCAATAATTTACAGCTGCTTTGAAAGGGAGTAAGAGATGAGTGTAAATGATTGCCAGGAACCAGGGTGTGGTGAGAGATGCACTGACCAGCTTCCAACACTAGAAATAGCTCTTTTTTCTTTGTATTTAATAACTTCCCAGAGGGACACACCACACTCATTTCTAGTCCTGGGAAAACACATTTTAAAGTTATGATATTATTATGTATCAAAAAGCTATTTTGCATCATTTATTATTTATTCACTGAGGCCTTGAGAGCACTTGAGTTTCATCCATGCATGCAAAAAAGATATAACGTAGTCCCAAGAAATTTATTAGCTAAGACATTTGCTATAACTAAACTTGCGTCAGATTTACATAACAGATTTCTAAATTGATTTAAACGGTACAAACCTTTCAGGAGACAATGTAAACTTAACTTAGATGTTACTTACAGAAATTGAGTATCCGTAATTACTGATTGGAATCAAGTAAACTGAAGTGAGACTCTCAGGTTTAAGATGTCTATTATGTGGCTTGTGTATCTGGAATGTATAAGTGAATTGTAAACAGAACTTTTCAAAGGCATCGTTTCTCTAAAAAATAAGTTTTGAAAGTGAACTTTTATGTCTAGAAAATTTCTTGTAAAACATTAACCAGCTTTTACCCCATCATTTTGTTGCCTGACTTTATATTCAGCTGCAGCTGCCTAGCTTGCATCTCTATATGTAAGGGGTGTCGCTAGTGTGATCTATAACAACTCGTCAGTTTTGAAGAGCAATTGGGGTGATGGTGGTAGGGCAACGTGGAGAGTAGGTAGTTCTTGAGGCTGAAGGAAAACTAGATTCCACCCGTTGCTTTTGCTGCTGAAAAATGGAACTGTCACATTGCAGTTAACTTTGGTGGCATGGACCACCCTATGTTGTTATTGACTTCATCCTTTACTGCTTGCTTCTCTCATGATTTACTCAAAACAACAAATGCAAAATGTCAGAAGCTGTTTAGACGTGGTGGTGCTAATTTTATTCTGACTGCTCCTTGATGTGGTGTTTAAATGGAGGTAAGGCATATATTTACTCTGTTTTCCTGTCCCCTGATGTTTTCTTGCCTATTTTTAGTTAATGCTGAAAACCCACCTATGGCTGTGGTTCGGAAATTTGTCCACTTGCTCGATCAGAGTGACCAAGATTTTCAGGAGGAGCTTGAGCTAATGAAACTGCGTGAAGAAGTTGTAACCTTGATCCGATCCAATCAGCAACTGGAAAATGACCTCAATCTCATGGACATCAAAATTGGGCTCCTTGTGAAAAACAAAATTACATTGCAGGTAGGAAAAATGCTGATGGGAGTGATGGAGGCCAGCTACAGATTGAACTGAGCCAGGCACTAGTTAGCATGGAGAGCTCCAGGCCTCAGATGTCAGTTGTTCAGGCCCAGCGAAAAATGTTGCCCCAGGCTTGGAGATTTTGCTTCCAGTACATTCTTACTCCATTCCACTAATTTAGTATGTATCCCTAGAGAGAAAATGTAGGAGGAGAAGAAACGAGACCGGAAACTAAGAAAAACAAACACCGGACTATCTTGATCTAATGAATGCAACAGATTGCATGTTTGAAGGCTTTGACAACTCTGTTTGGTTACTATTTTGTGGTTAAAACAAGTGAATGCCACAAGCTTGCAGCAAGGCAGGTGATTTTGGAGGCAGCAGACATGCTTGTTCCACTTGGTGTTTGTTGTTTAAAGGAGGCTTCTTCTGTCACTTGGCTGATGTGATTAATTTCACAAAAAAAGCTCTTGCTGATACAGCATTGCATTTTCTTCAAGCTGAAGTTCTGGTTAGCTTTTTGTTCGGTCCAGGATGGCATGACACTGGGCTCATCCCAGTGTAAAATCTCAGTAGGTGTAGTGAAATTAATCTTAGAAAGAGGCTGCAGCGTTCGGGCTATTGCCTAGAGCAAAAAGTGCCATTGCTGTTGGAGTATGAAGAAGTAGTGAGCTATCTGAGTATAAACAGGATTTTTAGGTGTGAAGTGCAGTTTAAAAAATAAAACATTTTCAGGGATCTCTAGGATGCTGTCAGCTCTGATAGCAATTGCTGCCAAAGGTGACTAATCCTTCTGGGGTTTTGGATAAATTCAGGAAGTCAGGGACAAAGCAGAATGTGTACTTCAGTCAGAGAAATTGCTACCATAGCGATTAATGCTTCACTTTAATAGCCACAGGCATGCCTTGACCCTGCCTTTCCATGTGCAAGAGAAGTGTGTTGTCAGTTCCAACTGTTTTCCAATATTGCCTGTTACAAAATACTTAGTGGAATCTGTCCCTGTTCTTTCTTTCCAGGATGTTGTTTCTCATAGCAAAAAACTTACCAAGAAGAACAAGGAACAGCTTTCTGACATGATGATGCTGAACAAACAAAGGGGAGGCTTGAAAGCTTTGAGCAAAGAGAAGAGAGAAAAGCTGGAAGCTTATCAACATCTGTTCTATTTACTTCAGGTAGGCTGCTTCTAATGCTCCTCAGTAACCTCTTGTCACAGGCTGCTTCTGTGTCTTGGCACGGTCTTTGCTTATGCACTGTAATTTTGAGCCACCTTAGATCTTAGAGACAACGGCCTGTGTGGACATGCACACTAAGTTTTTTTTTCTTGTTATTGTAGACTAACCCAACCTACTTGGCCAAGCTGATTTTTCAGATGCCTCAAAACAAATCCACAAAGTTCATGGATTCTGTCATCTTCACACTGTATAACTATGCATCCAATCAAAGGGAGGAATATCTGTTGTTGCGGCTTTTCCAAACGGCATTGCAGGAAGAGATCAAGTATGCGGTAGCACGTTTTTGCTGTGGCATTCCAGTTCTGGCAATTTCTTGAATTGAGGCAGTTTTCACATGTTATGTCTCATGTTACTATGCAGATAATGTTAGACTTGTCCCACCATTGTCCTCTTCCCATTTCATATCTGTTCTTAACGGAGACTATAAAGGAAGAGTCAAGTCTGTCCATTGAGAAGGAGAGCTTTTTATTTTAGTCAAGATTCCACTGCTCGGTGTGCCAGCTGCTTTTAATCTGATGCAAAGTCATACAGAATTCAGTCTCAATTCTCCGGTTTCTGGTTATAAACACCTCCAACAAGGTGTTCCCTTTACAAGCCAGGGAGGGAGCTAACACTAGACTCTCTGTATTTCCAAAAGCTGATGACGAGGCTGTAGTCAAGAGGCTTTATTGTTTGGCATTTCTGTTTACTGTCAGCGTTGCCTCTCCTCAGGCATGTTTTGTTGGGCCTCAGGAGCCTGGTGTTACATGACTTCAATTCTTTAAAATGTAGAGCTGCACAACTTGCTGTGAAATACAGTAAAATTTTTGAGGAACTATTCTTTAAGCATTCTTGGGAATGTTTTTTAAGCATGAAGGTGGTACATGCCCTGAAACAAATAACTTCTAAAAGAGATCTCCCCACCC
>JAOXNG010000012.1:149824383-149838385 GCA_028566535.1 Scolopax minor
AATGAAGACAAAAAAAATGAGGGAAGAGAGCAGACAGGTAAGCACCAGTTGACTGGCAGCAGTTCATGCACAGACATGAAATGCTGTGGTGAAATACAGACTAAAACGTGAAGCTCCATAGCATTCCGGATCGTGTTGTTAAATAATGCAATCAAGACTTGCCACTTGGATTGTCTCACACTGAGCACATCTCTTGCCTATTTAATTTTTCATGCCATTTTTTCTTTACCCTCTCTAGTAAGGACAGTTCTTTTTTTTTTTTTAACATGGGGGAGGGACAGCAGGAGTTTCCCATGAAAACAACTAATTTCCAAACCCACCGACAACCAGAACTACGTCCTGGTAGTACCATGACCTTCCAAGATTAGAAATGAAAATCATCTTCTAGATACAAATTAAATGGTCTTCTCTAAACAGCTGGCTATGCAAGTCAAGACCTCCTACATCTCCATTAGTGTGTGTCCCTTATGATGTTATCAGCCAACTACTATGTTTCATTTCCCTCAAATGTTCCAGGAAACCTAAAATAATAGTTTATACTTAATCTGGGGTGATTTTGTTTTTTGGTTTGTTTTCATTTTGCTTGTTTGTTTTGATTATATCAAACTTATACACATTTTTAAATCCAGTAGGCACTGGATTATTTCTTTTAGCATGTATTTCATTTAGGTGCACCCAGTCCTCTCTAATAGATGCAAGTTGTAAACCTGATCTGTCTCAACTAAGTTTCTCTCCCATCTGCAATTCTTTTGCATCTAGAAAAGAGTTCACATTTAAAAAGTAAATCTAAATCCTTTTATATTCCCTTCACAATATATTTAGGATGTATTAGGATAGATTTAAAAGGCACAATATAGAAAATCTTCATGGCCTAGTGCTGGCTGGCTCAGAGTAACTGGTTTATTTGCTTCTCAACTGGATTAACGAGCTGCATTCTGCAAGTCTATCACAGATGGAGAACGAGGGAAAAGTTCCTCTTCCTAAAGCACTGTTGGAATCTTGACTAGATGGAGGTGGCATTCCCACATATCAGTAGGTACTTGAGGACTCAAGCTACGGGACTTTCACTAGAGAGTCTTTAATTGTGGAACTGGTTTTCCTCAATGAGGAGTGCAAAGTGCAAGAAAGGGAGCTGTATTTCTGGAGTTAATCTTGTCAACTAAGAAAGAGTGGCCAGCACTGCCAGGCATCCACAGAGCGGGATGAAGGTGGCACATGATTCCAGGGATTTCCCTTTCCCCTTCCATGGATCTAGGTTCCTGCCACAAGTTGATTACAAAGCTTTGCCTTTACCTGGAAATATTTCCCATTGGGAGAACAAAGAGAGTAAGCACAGCAGAGCTCACTGAAATGTTCTGAGACCTGGCATTGTTGCCAACCCCTGGTTATTCAGGGCAACTTTCCAGTTTTTAATCCAATAGTAAGAAAAATAAAGACTGAGTGAGGTCCCTCAAGTAAATGGGGAGGTCATCTTTAAATTAATTTTGAATTTAATCAGAAGGATACTACACTAGATACAATGCACATTTAGAGTTCAGAAAGCTCACACAATAACGTATTAAAAGACAAGAGTAGACTTGATACAAGATACAAACACTGTTATGTGAACTGAACACTTCGGGAGCGTGACAACATATTGCATGCGGGGAACACACACATTTAGTGACTATTCAAAAAAGTATTTGGCTAGCCTACAGAACTAGAAGGGTGAGAAATTTGGGGTTAGAAGTTTATGCTACACAGCAAACACTATTTAAACTGAGATTTTTCCCAGGAAAGAACACATCAAGTCATCTGAAATTGGCTGGGACAAAACTCACAAGCAAGGGAAAAAGAATCCCAGACTGCTGGAGATGAAATAATTTATTCATCTCTATCATCATTATGATGGAGAATGCTATCTTTGTGGCTCCTCTGAAACCTAGCCAAGCTCTTTGGAGGTAATGCAGAATACTTCCAGCACTGGCTTGAGATCACCATCTGCAACCAAAAAATACTCTGCACTTAAGCTACTACTGAAATTAGTAAATTTGGAAAAGATTTGCACTGTGACAGTAATGACACCAACGTGAAAGTTGGGCTGTAAGTTTCCCACGTTGTAGGTGGCTGGTTTATGTTAACAACACTGTCCTTACAGAGCTGTGCGTTGTCCTCTGCTCAAGTTCAAGTGGCCCTGCAAAGACTTCAGTAGAATACTTAAGACAACTATTTGTTTCCAACAGGTAAGGTGAAGGACCAAAGAAAGTATAAGCTTAACCAGTGTTAAGGCAAAGAAAAGCCAACAGCCCATTATATAAAGTATTGGGCCATTTTTTGCATGTATTCTGATATTCACATAAATCAGTGGAATCTAGCACTAAGACAAATATCTGTGGGAAAAAAAAATATCTTAGAAATCAGTGTTCAACCTTTCTAAATTTGGAGGTTGCATCCCTATAAAGCTTAATAAGTAATAGATTTTTAGCTTTTTAAGATATTGTGCAAGAAACATTTAACCAGCATGCTCACTCCAAAGATATCTATGGATTTAAGAACAAAAGACTTCAAACTGTGTATTTTTGGGCCAGGCATAACATGGAATCGGCAAATTTTTTTTTAATACAGAGCTTACTTGCTCTTCCACATAAAAACGCAACATTAAGTATCATGAGATTAAGTGCCAAGTCTTGAAGAAAGATCTTGACTGTGTGATAGCCAAGATCCTGTCAAGGAAAGCTCTCTCAGAGGGAGTAGAAGGAAGCACGGACACACAGTGCAGCAGCAGAAACAAACGCAGGACAGGGGCCAAAACGAATAAAGAACAGTCTAACAATTCAGCCATAATATAAGTCACTTAATTTGACTGCATATGTAAACATTTCATGTCAGCAACCTGCTTACTCTCATGCCATTTCTTGTTCATGCTCAAAACATGCACTTTAAAAACAAAATTGATAGCTTTTTTAAAAAAATAGCAGCATTTTTTATTGCAATTGATTTTAGAATTATGCCTCTTGTATCCAGCTAACTTGAATTTAATTTAGTCCAATTACGTTGTCTGGATTTGCAGATGAAGCTGGAGTTCAAAACTCCAGTATTCTCCCATTTCAGTTCTCCTTACTTCACTGTTGTACCTATTCTCATGATATGTGAGATTTGAAGTAATTTTCAACATCAAGTTTGCTTTCTGTTTTTGAACACAGCCCTTGGTTATCTTCCTTTCATGATTAACTTGTATGGCTACCATCTAACAACAATATATTTAGAAGAGACAATTGATAACATCAACCGTACAGTCTAGAAAAAGTCCAGAGAAGTTGTAACTTTAAACGTTGTTAAAGTAAAACATTTCTCCAAGCATTCACTTTCCCATTAGTACTAATGTAACCAATTGCTACTGTTTCATCAAATACAACTGAATAATAATTTGGGGGAAGGAAAGAAGACAAAATTAATCTCAAATTCTCCATATCATAATGCTTCATCATTTTTTTTGTTATGCTATTCCACTGTATCTTATTACATGGTCAAAATGCACTTGAACATTAGTTTTCTTATTTTATGTTGCTGGTGTGCAGCTGGGTAAAGCAACAGCATCTCTCAAAAGAAAGTAATTACACATGCAGAGCAGCAGCCAACACCACTTACCTGCCATTCTTAGGCTACGTTTTATCATGCAATGAAAAGTGAAAGCAGAAATACTTAACAATATGTGAACCTTCCAGAACACTTGGCATTGATGAGACAAGCTATATGGCTCTTCTGTTCAAAAGCACTTTTGTCTCCATACTCTGAGTCCTCCTTTTAAGGCGGGACAAGGTCAACTGTCATATTTCAATGCCAAATCAAATAAGGTTCACACATCCACTTTTAACGAGGTAATGCTGGAGAGCTATGAATAGCTGTTGTGAGTCAATCTGAACACACAGGGTTAGTGAAGTGAAGAAGAGAATCAGGTCTCATTTTGTCCTTTAAGGTGCGTGTATCTCCTTGCAATTTCTGCAAGTCTTCAAATAATTCAAATTAAAGTTTTGATTAGAAGATGACAGAATTTTGGTTTAAAACAACAACCGTAACAGATTCCAACTGTAAAATTTGAAAGCCCTCCCAGGTACAATGATTTTAGGTTTTAGAAATAGAGATTATTTTAAAACAGATCATTGCTTTCTACATCATCATCAGGTGAACAATTATCCATAGCTCAGGCATGCAAAGCTGTTAGAAGGATGTCAAAGTGAAAACACACATTTAGTACATGACAAATGCAGTCTACTGCAGGCAAAGAGTAATAGATAAATAAAATCATCTTCTCACTTTCAAAATCAAGGAAAAAATTTGGCCCCTGCTCAAGGTCTGTGCATGTCAAAACTTTTAGAAGGTTCCCCATGTTAAGGTACCTGCCAAGACAAGAATGAGAGAAAAGAAAATTTTCTTTTTACAAGAAGGAACAGCCCAAATATAGTTGATTGAAGCAGTGGGGGGGGAAAGAAGACCAGAGAGTTCCATCAGGCATGAACCCATCCTTCAGGCTGCCACCCCGCTGGGTGGGGGGAGACCCCCAGCTCAGGGTCGTACAGCTGGTGGTCCCAGAGATGCAATGCAGCTTTCCTGTAAGAAGCAACTACGTCACCAACATCTTCATAGCTGCCCGTTCAAGAACAGGGCAGAATCCCACCTGAAGACATCATCAGTGACTAATTCTGTCCCGGTACACCCTAGCACCGGTGTCCTGAGCAGCAGGACCACACTGCAGGCTAAGAACCGCGTTCGTAAGCGCTGACACGGTGGCCACGCTACAGATTTTTACCTGATGGGACAATAGAATGAAAGAGCTTTAATTTTGTCAGCCCTTATAATTTTGTCAGAAAGTCATGGTAGAAAAGTACATCAAGATGCATCGTCTCATTGTGCAGAAAATGAGAACACAGGTATGCTGCAGGTCTTTTACACAAACATCTGTGAAGCTCAGACAATTCCAAGTTGGACTCCTGGGTGTAAAGAATGCCCATTAACTGCACCATGAACGACCTAACCAGGAATGATTTAGTACTTACTCTTCTATAAGACAGGATTACAGTCAACAACTGCTCAGCACAGATGACTATGGCATACTGACAGAATGCTTCCTTTTATGATTACTTGATTTGCAGGCAGATGGATGGACATCACTGACCACAGAGACCCAAAATGACTAAGCACAAGGAAACAAAATTTACACAGTAGCATGATGGTGGCTTGGCTACTACTGGGCGGGGGCAGAACCAAACCAAAAACAGGAAAAAAAAAAAAAAAGCAATGGAAAAAAAGACACATGCAACTCTTTCAAATTGCAGATTTGCAACGGAGTCCCCTAGCCCTCACTGCAGCAGGTATGAACAACCCTACTGTTACCGTTTGAAATGCACCAGCTGTGAAGGGCTGAGAGACTTACTTTCAAAATCCAAGAAAAAATGTGCTGCATTGTGGTCTATGTCCCTGGTTAGCACCTTAATGAGATTACCCATGCCAGCAAACCTAAAAATAGAAATGGCAAAATAATTTAGTTCCAATAACCATTTCCTATGTTAAGTACACGCCTGGGGCTCACTGGAGCTGGGCTTCCGTTGGGTTTTGCACACTGTGGATCCATCACCTTCTGGAGGGAAGTAGGAAATGGGCATTGTACGGCACATTTCCCCTCCACTTCTTCTCAGGGAGGAGTGATCATTGAAAAAACACTAAGAGTTACAGCTTTGACAAAAATAAAGATCTGAATTTCTGGCCTTTTTTCATCTTTGTTTACTACATTTAAAGAGTTACATTACCTATGATGATTGAGCAATTGTGTTCTTGCATAGCCAACAAAGCCACTATTGCTTAGGACAAAAGCAATCTCAAATGAAACAGGTATCATCATAAGCCTGACTTTTTACTCTCTCTTCATAATCCAAAATAAAATTTGAGAAGCCTCATAGTAGCAGTCATCTGTGGCCAATGAACAGTTATTCCTGTCAAATCACTTAAAGTGACAAGTTAAATACAAGTTACAGAGTTTTCCAAAAACAGGAGATAATCAGGTTTCAACAGGTTCTTCTTATGTTTGCTGTCACATCCCAGCTAAAAGAAATAAAAGGTGGAAGAAAAATTAAGTAGTCATTAGATTACTTGAGGTCAGATAAAATAATGAAACTGTTTCAAATGTTACCATAAGTCTCAGAAATCAACACCTTGAGTAGGACTATGAAAACTGCATTTCATAACAAGGCAGCCTTTTTAAGGACCTTCCCATGTTTTAGAGGCTGAAAACATATTTAAGAACCATTGCCCTGAAACAGCAGGGGTTCACTGGAGCACTGCTGCAAGTCAAATACAACACACTACCCAAAAATCCGATTTCAAATTATTTAATAAGCCACCAACAGCCTGACTTTTAGATTCAAGCATAAGATTGAAAAATCAAGTTTTAAAGTAGTGTAATTACACCGATATATCAGTGTATCCCTTCCCCCCCTCCTCTCCCCCCCTTTTTTTTTCCCTTCTGATTTTTACTGTTACTGAAGACTGATGTTTACTTGGAAAGAGGCAGCATGACAGTAACAATCATTAATTTCTTAGGAATGAAGAAAACTGAAGCAACACTAAGTCAAAACAAATTGTCTGTAAAAACAAAATTTCCAAAACCTGTGTTGCCACATTTCTTGAGCTCCATAAGAAAAATGCAACTGGTGGATGAGGAAAAAGCACATTAAGAACACTAGGTGATTTATTTTTCAGGATCCAAAAGATTCAGCAATAATTCACATTCAACAACAACTAGAGAAGAGGGAGTTAATCCCAGATTATTGAAAACTACTCAGTATTTCCTCTAACAACTAATTATATTAACCTGTGCTCCAACTACTTCTACAGAATGATCAAACAACAGTTAAAAAGCTAGATTTTCAGAAAAGTGACTGAGTGTAAATCAACTGATCACAGTGGATTGTGCCCACAGACCTCATCACTAGGTGCATGTTTGCTTTTTTCCATTCAGCTTCCTCCTTGAACCTCCAGAAAATCTAAATCCTGCTTCCTAAGCATTTGTACCTGGTTCTCTGGAAGGTCAGATCAGATTTCTGAGCCTGTGAGAAACACCCATTTTAAATTAGAGTGTCCAGTTTAGACACTTATCTTAAAAACTAATGCATCAAAATGGGTTTTGCAAAGTGGCAGCTTTTCCAGAGCTTTCTATTCCATGGCTTAGTGAACTCTTCTAATACTACATGTGCACTGATGCTGTGTAAACAAACAACATCAGGAAGCAGAGAAATTGCTTTTCTGCATTTCACAAGCACGTTGTCTGACACAGGACTGAAAGAACCACTTAGTCCATGAACCACTCCCCAAGAACAAAGACATTTATAATCTGGAAAAAACCAAAATACAGAGGCATTCATAAACAAGTATTAACGGGGGCAATAAAAAGCCAAAAAATCCAAACTGCCTAATGGTAACTGAGTTTGTAGATTCTGGTTTAAAACCCAAACGTCAGTCTCAGAGCAGTGTGTCACACACCTCAATTCCAATGTTACCAAGCAAGTAGCAAAACAGCAGAGAATGGTGTTCACTGCCTAAAGAGAACTAACTACACCCACAATTACTGCCACGCTTCAGCTCTTCAGCTGCACCATCCTCTCCAAAACATTTTCAGTACCTCAAATGAACACTTCTGGGTAGGTTGTGCTTTTGTTTTAATGTTAACCAGTTTCCTAGGAGTTTACAGGGTCAGGCGTGTGGTTTAAATATGGGATAGCTTTACTTCTGAAGGTCAGAGTAGGGGCATGCTTATAGGCTGGAAATATTTTGAAGTTAAATTTGCAGAAGAGCACACGGGCACAGCGGAACAGATTGTTTTAATTGAATCCCTACCACTTCCTAAAATTACAAAGTGGTCAGGGACTCATTTTTGCAATACAAATACCTTAATTCTGATCTTCATCCTTCAGAAAAGTTTGCCAGTAAGACTATATGGTTTCTTTTATGGGGTGAGTTTAACAAAGAGAGAGCAGAATAAAAGATTTGGTAGTACCATGAAACAGCAGATATGAAACAAATTCAAGCAGAAGATGAAACTGATCTAATAGTAACTTTTCAGTGAACAGCTTCTCCCTGAACAGGAGAGAAAATTCAAGATGATGAGAATGGATTAATTCAACTGCAACAGCAACAAGATGACAACATGTGATATAGGAATACATTTCAATTGACATGAATACAAAGCTGTATGAACACTTGTTCATAATAAAGTTCATAAGAGACCTCTTCCCTCGTGCATTCAGGTATTGAAAAAAAACTTGATAAACTTTAGTCATGTCCCAGTTTTGCATAAAAGACACAATCCCATCTGCTTTCTTAGCAGCAAAACATTTACCATATAATCAGTTGTTATGGAATGAATGGAAATCTAGCAGAATTCCCATCACAGTTTTTTTAAAAAAAAACCAAAAACTTGTAACCAGGTAAATTTTAACAGTTACTCAAGGATCTCAAGTGTTCCTTAATACTAGAAGATTTGGGGAAAGCAAACTGGGAAAATGACCATTCCTCCAAGTCGTAATCCAAAAAGATTTTAAGCAGTTAGAAAAAGACCTTGAAAACTTTAGAGTTTAGAGAAAAATTGAAAAAATGTAATTCATCTAGCATTTCCTGGGAGAACACCTTCTCTCTTCTTCAAATTTAAGCTAATGAATCTAAGATCCAGCAGACAGGAAGTTACTCTCCCAGCAAAGCTAAGCACCAGTTTTTCCAGCTCTGACATGGTCTTCTAGGAACAAGACCATGGTGTCAGTGTGGAACTTCCCAGATGCATGGAAGTAGCTGCAGGTCAACATACCATGGCTCAGGTTGGAGACCCTACACTTCTGTACATTAATTTCCTTCAGCAGGTATAGCTAAGCAGCAAGAAGAGCTGTCCTGTTGCACTCAAGGTGGAACCCTACAGAGGAGAATTTGAAAACTGAGCTTTCTGAGAGGCTGCTATGTCAGCACTATACTGGCATCAATCTTGAGTAAAGAAACCGAGCTCCTGGGTGCCTCACACTTCTGAAAGGTCCAGATTTACTAGGGATTCTTGTTTTGTTCCAGATGGCTCGTAATTTGCATTTCTGCTGGGCCCAAAATACACGAGAGAAGGTCCACTACTGGCTCTAATATAACTATGATGACAATCTGCATGTTAAAGAAATAGGCTGCAGAATTAGCCACTACAGTTCTCTCCAAGAACCTCATCTGCTACTTGATGCCCTTTAAAAGCATCACCAGCATGCAAGATTTTGGTAGTTCTATGAAGACTTATCTTGGTAATTAACCACCATAGCAGCATATGGATTTACCAAGCACTCTTTAAACTTCCTTGAAAGTCCACAGCTTCAGTGGAAGTAAGTAGAATTATTGTTTTAGAAAGTCAGATGTGGCTCCAGTTAATGAGCCCTGATGCTGAGCGAGCACTGTCTAGACAAGGCCACCTTCCAGCAATGACTGCATCCTCCTTGAGCACAATCCCACATCAGTTACCCCTCAGTCAGGAAAGATTTGAGCCTGCACAGAGACCAAAGCCAAGAGCAAGCACTGCTACTGACAGTTTTATATCCTGTGGCTGGGCTTTGTCCCACAGCCAAATAGTGACTCTGATCATTGACTGGAGGTGACTTTTGTGGGTGATAACACACCTTTTGACCCACAACTGTACCAGGGCAACTATAAAAATCTATACTGAAACCGTAATCCTTACCAAGAAGAATTTTGCATATTGCAGTCACCAACATCAAAACATTCACGTGCCCAGCCTTAGGAACAGTTTCACCATCTCTTTGTTTTTACACAGCTTCAGACTGTCAACCTCTGTCCAATTTTATTTGGTATTCTCATTCAGATTATATCAAAACCTACAAGCTGTTTTTCCCCCCAGTGGTCTTATTGATTTTAAGATTTTTATAGTACAGCGTCCAAAGGTAACTCAGTCAGTAAAAACACACTTTAGACCACTGAAGTTTTCTCTTGCCATAAATCCAACATCATGTAATCAGACTAGATAAAAAAAAAAAAACATTACTCTCTCTCCAAAAAGTGCCCATCCCTGTGAAGCTCTGCCCAGAATCCCTCCTGGCATGCTTGGTGCTCCAGCACAATATATGAGCCACGTGGAGCAGGTTATGGGAAATCAGAGCTCAAGCCAAGAACATGGGTTGAACTTGACCTACTTGTGGAGGAAGACATACGGGATGCCACATTGCATTACAATGATTTGGCCCATTACAGCCTTATGGGGTTGGATGATGCTGCGTGGAGTGTCACGATTAGACAAGCGGAAAGCAGAGGCATATTTTCAAAACAAGTCTTGCACGCACACCCTTCCTGCTGAAAACAGCCCTGACACATTTCAATATATGTTTTCTTCCTAAGCTAAGCCCAGGGGAAATTTAATAGAAATGCACAATGCAACTAAATTCAGCCAAGCACCAAAGAAATTACCCCCTCTTGCAGCTGAAAGCAAAACTGTACATTAACAGGGATTTTGGTTGCAACTGGTGAGCGGCTGGAAAACTTACTCTTGTTGAAAGTAAAATACTACAAAGATGTTAAGTGACATTTTTAATTCAGCTTTGTTCTATCAGAAGAATAGCACGCTTTCAAACTAATCTGAAAACCTCAGTTAAATAGATTAAAAAAAAAAAAAATGTTTTTGTGACCATTGAAGAATTCCCACCTCAAGAAAATCTCAGCTCACCTTTTGGAAAACCACACACTATTCCCAGGATTACTTTTAATGAAGCTTAATATTCAGGGTATGAAAATTGCCCACCACAAAACCCTTATATCCATCCATGCTCTGGATCCTGGAGGAAGAAGCACAGCATTATATGGAAAGCACAACCTAAGAAAAGAGCAAATGTTTTCTTCCAAGGATTGAGTTTTAAATTTTCAGCTGGTCACATAAGTATGGCATGAACCTGATTCAGAGATATTTGGGTAAAATAGTGTGTGAAAAACACACTAACACATTAAAAGCCTAACATAGTATAGCAATACTGTGTTACAACACTTACAGCATTACTACATAAACAAAAAAACAAGCTGAATGTCTCCCAATGCTGGTTTTCTAGAGTAATAATCCTGTCAGCCTGGCAATTGTTTCAAGGCTTACTGAACATTTTCTGCCTGTGGTATCTAGCCATGAACAGGGAGGAGAAAAAATAATAAAAAAAAAAAACACCACAAAACCAAAACAGTGAATGGGTGGCTGCCCACATCAGCTGAATCCCCACAGCCCTTAGCAACTCAGGGCATCACCGAGCAACAGCCGATGGGATCCATAGTCCTTTTCTCTCCTGATGAAGCCACTCGTCTTCCTGAGCAGCAAGAAGGTATCTGCCCTCAACCTTAACAGCCAGAGACCACTTCAGATGGACACGGGCTTATAAACTACATTGCAGGAATCACTTTTCCCTGAAAGTTTGTAATTTTTTCCTTGGATCCGAACTGTTTTTTCCCAGTCTAATGCATATTTAGTTCTCTTCTCAATAGTGCTGGAGAAGCGTGGATCTCTGGCACATTCTCATTCCTAGTACTCGTATTAGTGGTGTTTAAAGTAGTGGTGTTTAAACAGAATCCCAAAGCAATAAAATAGGTTGTCCAGCCAAGAAATAATTATTGGGGTAACAGCAAAAAAATTGCAGTCATTACTCAGACTGGAACAGAGACCAACACACGGAAACTATCAGCTTCTGATTTAGGTGCTATATGCTTAAAATAAGCTAAATTTTAGATAAGCTGGTCTCATTTTCAGGACTCTTCATAGCAACAGTAATGTTGTTGATATCCAAGGGATCAGTTCAGGTACTGACATCTAACTGCTGAAATAAACACACAAAGTACCACACTAGTCACCAGTTCTGCATAAACCAGACAATTTCATTCATTGCTGGACAATTTGTTTAGCAAACGCAAGATTTCATCAGTTTTTATATACACTTTTACAACATACTTCAGTCTAAACCTCTGCAAAGAGCAGTGCACAGCTTTCCACTCCTGACATCTAGTGGTTTTTCTTGCCACTGACTACAAACAAACCATAAGAAGAATAAAAAATATGCAATCCAAAAAAATAAAATTCCACTGAATTCCTGGGGCTTCAAACATCAATTTCTTATCTGAATAGTAGGAAAACAATTAATACTGCCAGATAGAAAATGGTTTTGTATTAGAAAGCCAAGTATTTGTGCTACTTAAAAGCTGTTAAAAGCTGCCTCTGATGTCAGTTCTTTTGGTTAAACTGACTGTGGTACAATAAACTGTTTCAGTTGAAACTGAAGGTACTTTTTTTTTTTTTTGAGATCACACATCATCAATAAAGTCTCCTTTCTGAACAAAACCGAATTCAAAACTGGTCATATCAGGAAAATGGAGGCCTGCCAAGGAAAATAGTCAATGAAAAAAGGCTTCACATTCCTCAAAACCAGAAGTGTAGAGTACGATCAGGTCAGTGTTTATTCAGTCCATTTTTCCACTTAGAGGAAATCAAGGGAAAGGCACTGAAGAATCCACAGTGCCTTTAGAAGAGGCAGTCTTAAAGCCTTGTTAATTCGGGAATATTTTAGTGGCACAGCTGACACTGAATAACTTATTTGACAGGAGCTACAATAAAATAACTAAGTGTGCCCACACAAGTCTGGAATAAAACCCAATTTGTCTGGAAGGATTACTCTTATTTTTAAAACAGAGCTTGTATTGAAAAGAAGAGAGACTGTGCTCCAAAAATCTGCCCTGATTTATCCTTCAACGAGTAACTGTAGGATTCTTTCAAGACTGAAGCTTGGGCTAAAAAAAGAATTAGATATGCTTTCCTCTTTCAAAATTATTGAAGTTCTACATGCTTTCTAGCTTAATTTTACATAATGCTCTTTTAAATTCCATTATATCGCAACCACCAGGAAAAAAAAAATTACTTCAGGGACATCAACATTCAAATACATTTGCCATTTTGCTGTCTCCTTCAAAGTTTGAAGTCTTAAACGCCTTTTGCAGTTCTGTAAATCCTCCAACAGAGGTCACTACCTTACAATTTGATCTTCCAGAGAAAGGGATGCTTATAACAAACGTGTTCATACCATCCTAGTGCTTTACAACTCTGACAGCCAGCAACTTCCTTCCAGCCCAAACATTGCATTTAGTCCATGAAACTGTGACATTAATGTGGAAACAACGGCTGATCTTGAAGTGTTTTTTCAAAGTAAGCTGAGAACATTCTATTTTTGTCAGATATACAAAGATGAAAAAAAAAACATTTACTGAGATGCGATAGAATTACAGATTGCATTTTATTGTTTTACCAAAAGAGCTTTTTGCTCTACAAAAGATAGCATGACTCTTAAAACTGTTCTATACTACCATGTTACCGAGAAAGTGTCTATTTCATTAATTTCAGTCTGGAATTTAACACCTGTCAAACTCCCATCTCCACAAAAAGACCCAAACAACCCAACAGTAACATTAACTTGTATGGTAAGTCCTCCTCCTGCTGGGTTTTCATCTTAGTGTAAAGAATGAAATCAAAAGGAACTACAAAACCCCCCAACACCCAAGTCTTATTTAACTGCTAGGAAAAAAAAAAAAAGTCTTTTCAATCTTTTCACCCCAATCTTTCAGTTGGGTGAAGTCACTCTGAGGCTCTGACAATCAGCCTTGGCAATGCTGCCATCTAATGTGCCTGGACATGGAATACAAGCATCCTCATTGCTCTTTAATATTCAAATAAAATGTTTTCTTTTAAGTTTGACTCTGAACTATTGGACCCCTTCAGTGCCTTGGCTTGCAAATCCTACACTAACGGTACTATGACAAATTACCTAGTCATCAAGCTGATGGATATAAATATTCATTGACATATTCTATCTCAAGGGTTTTCTTTGGGATGTCACAGGACTTCACCGTGATGTGTATGAACCTGACACACTGTCCATCTCCAGACTCTGTTCAGTGACACACCAGCTGTAAACTACCAAGGAGG
>JAOXNG010000012.1:149861480-149871597 GCA_028566535.1 Scolopax minor
ATTATCTAATCTAAATCTACCCTCTTTCAGTTTAAAACCATTACCCCTCATCCTATCACTACACTCGCTAATTCCTATCTCTAAACTCCATCTTTCCTGTAGGTCCCCTTTAGGTACTGGAAGCTGCTGTAAGGTCTCCCCAGAGCCTTCTCTTCTTCAGGCTGAACAGCCCCAACTCTTTCAGCCTGTCTTCACAGGAGTAATATTCAACAGTAAGAGAGTAACAGGCATAAATGGTACTAATAAGTGTAACCAGACTTGATATTAAGGTGCCTGGCTACTGCAATCTCCAAACTTAGATCAGGGAGTCCATAAGCAAAGTGCTTTCATGTGACAAGAGAGTTGCTCTACAGGTGGAGCATGCTTCAGGCTGCTCCTCCATGAGAAACCCACAGGGCCCTCACCACATCTTGCACCCAGATCATAGGCAGTGCCACACGGCCAGCTCAACAAAATGAAAGGCAGAGACTCCTGAGCTCTTCAGAAACGTGGTATCTGGAAAAGAGTTAGATGAATCACGTCACAGCAGCCCAGAAGCAAGCTCCAGCTTGACAAGAGGTGTAAAGGAAAGTACAATGCACCATAGACACCTGCCTTCTAGGAAGAAGCTGGATGTCTCACATGGTGCCATAGTACTCATCTGTTCAAAGGGCAATGATTCAGAGCCTACAGACCTGTACAAGGGCTTGATTCAGTGGCTACAGGGTGTGATGGATTCGGTACAGAGGCACAGATTAATTGTATACCACATACGTGTCTGGCTGCTGACAGGAAAAGGCCACACACACACACACACTCTCAATTAAGAGCACTCAGAGATGTTAAATCATCTGCTACAACAGAGGACTGATTAAAGCCTCCTTGGCCTGAGATTCAGTCAGTGCAACTGCAGAAATCTTCTGTATCATCTCTGTTGTGGGGAGTCTCAGAGTAAGTGGAGGTAGTTCACTTCTACGACAGACAGGGTTAGTTTGAGGCTCTTCATGCCCAGCAGAGGCTAGAACAAACATTACCTACTATGGAGTTATTTGCATTGCCATTCATGCACTCCTGCAATTTATCAGGGACATCTCATGTAGCAAAGACACTGCCAAAGAACCAGATGATTTATGGGTGTTCTTGTAGCAGAACGTCCTATAGCAGGAGCTTTCCACTGCAGCAGACATTTGCCAGCGATCTCCAAATACTGGAATATGACAAAAGCAAGACAGAGGAAGCAAGACAGAGGAAGCAATAATGATAAATCTAATTAATAAAGATATGCCTCTCACTGTGGCTAAACCAGAAAATTACTTTTGCCATTATGGAAGTTATGAGAACCCCAGAAAGTGTACTAAGACAAGCAAGACAAGTTCATAAAGAGCTATACAAAACCCCTCTGGCTGATCAAGAGGCTTGTAGGAGCTTCTCCTGGTCTTTCAATAGAAATTAATCTGGCTTTCAAAGATTTAAAAACAAGACAAACATTAACTTATGCAACATCTTATCACCCAAATTAGAAACGGATGTTGGCCTTGGAGTTTCCATCTTCCATATTTTTGTGGAAAATCAGTTATTTGTTGAAAAATACAGATATCAGCAAAAATAGTATTAAAAAATACAGTTATGATTGAGGTCTACCAGATCTAAAAGAATGGAAGGTTTTCACTCGGATACACTTTCAGTCACTGTATCATTGCAGAGAAACTAAAGGGAATTACTAACCTTGCTCCTATCTTAGAACCATGTTTTATTAGGAGTCACGCAACCACAGAAACTCAGTCGGATGTTGTAACAACTGAAGAAACACACATTTGATCCCCAATTTTAATTACAGGCTTCCTGTTTGCTTTCAGACAATGAACATCGCTGTACCTCAGTTTCTTATCTGTAAAGAGACAAGACACACACCACTAAGCGTGGCAGGACTTTAGCCAGGTGTGTAGCCTTTGAATTCTGCTACAGCAGGAGTTGATGAGGGTAGCATTGGATCACTCTTGAAGGGGACACGCATTGTTGAGGCTCTTTAGAGACCATCCATGCAGCGGGTGAGGATGCAGAAGGGGAAGCACAGAGGCAGAACGGCTCTGAAACACCGGCGCTACTTCCCATTACAAACAGAACTTGTGAGACAGTGCAGACTCCAAAAATAATATACATCATTCCCATCTAGCAAAGGTATTCGTGTTAAACTCATGCTTCAACCTAAAAAAATAATGGATGTTATTGTTTAACTGCTGAAAACTTAAGCTTCTTAGGCCTCGCAGATAGCAAGACATTAACTAATCATTTGGGATAGTCCAGTCTAACCCTGGACATAACAAACAATAACTTTACTGCAGTGTCTGGATTGTAGACCCTTTATTGGGACTATTTTGAATGAAAAAATCATCATACAGGTGTCCCAAATTGCTAATCAAGTCATCCTTTCACAGAGATTACAAATAAGTATAATTAAAAAAGGGAAAGATGCACAGGTTAAGCACAACATGCTTGAAGAAAAGTAAGTTTCATCCAGGTCAACCAACTGCAACACTGGTTAATGTTGGATTATTACAGAGGAGCACTGTAAGACATAGTTATGTATACATTAACAATAACAGGGAACTTACATCAGGACAACCTTCTAAAATGAAAAGCGAGTGTAAGACTACAATTTTCACTCTACCAGGTGTATTTCATAAAATTTATAGAAAAAGTCTGCTCTTGTGTGGCACCTTAGATATAAAGATATATTTGGCGTCTTGATGACGATGTAGAGCTAGACTCCAGCCATTACCAGCATCCATACATTCTATGCTGTGATACACCAAGAGTCTGAGGAATAAATCACCCCTGGAGAAGTACAATCAGCTTCTGGGTTTCTTGTCCAGCCAGGGCACTCTCCGAGATCACAAACACCAAGCTTGTGACACAACTGGGAGCACATACAGTAACTGCTGAGCAGTTCATCAAAACAGGGAAAAACACTTTTCTTAAACCCCTAAGTAGGGAACCAAGGCAAGTTCAGAAAGGTGGCCTCTCTCTAACTCTGGGTTCTGGGTCACATTCCCAATGAACAGCAAGGCCACCAGCAGCTGCACTTTCTTTGCCAGCTTTGAAGCCTTCAAATAAAATGTTCCATTCCCAGAAGAAGTGGCTTCAAAACCCCTACCTTCAGGCCCACGGGAGTTTCCCTAGATGATATCACACGTGCACTAAACACAGAGAAACCTTGCATTTGTTTTTGGCACTTTCTCGAGCCTCATTCATTGCCTTTGCACATACACAGCACTACAAAAGCAATGCACAGTAGGAAATGGAACTGCAAAGGAGCAACTTCTTTATTGCCATAAACCTTTGTGTGTATCCCATCCAATTTTGATTATCACAAGGAATTATGAAACAGTATTTTACAGACATTTAGTTTCTGCCATTGAGCACTCTGCCCAGAACAGGAAAGAGCTGCTTCAGCCCTCACTTCTGTCAAGATCACGGCTCCAAAAACAAGTGTCAGGGTAGAGCCAAGACGCTGAAACAGATTTATTTCAGAAAACAGAGTTACAAACTTTCTACTAGCAATAAAAGCTACTTCCTAAAGGCAGCAGTTCTCAAGCTCCTTCCAAGTGCAGCTATTTCTACTGTGTCCTAAGCCCACACTCCTAAGGCCGAAGGCAGAACACTTACATGTGCTTTTCTTCCAGATCCGTGTCACTGGTAGGAGCGAGTAAACGGCCAAAGGGATCGTTCCTCAGCACCCAAACTCAAGTAGAATTAAGTCATGTTTACACAGAATGATGGAGAAGTTCAAAAGGCACACAGGTGAAAAAGAGAAGTGTACTGAAATTCAGACAGGGACACTCAAAAAAGAAAACAGAAAGACACCAGGCCCTTGATGGATCCACCTGACCTAGTCAGCTCTTATGAATGCTTCTGGTGATGAAAAGGTTGTCACGAGAGTCACTGTACTCTAGAGTACCCTGGGACCCTACAAACCTGCTGTCTCTCACACACAAAGTTGAAAATTGCTGGTTTAAAATAAATTAAAGCTGATAGCATGAAGTATTATGTGCAAAGTTCAGCTGTATCTTACAGTTGTTGTGTATGTAAATAAAATGCCTAAATATGGCACAGGCATTTCACATAATTTTAGATATTGCCAATGGAAAACAAAAAAGTGAAGCAAAGAACCCTAAACAATTCCATTTCTCTTTACATGAAATTAGTTTAAATTTCACTCGGCTACATCAGTGCCTTTCAGGAGCTGACAGTTCTACAAAAGAACATCTTAGGAGATTACTCTTTTAATTTGAACTTATCACTGCATTTTATCAGAAATCAGAGCTCCCCAAATTTTTATTTAAGAAAACGTTCTGAATGCTTAAGAAGTAAGAGTGTTTAATGATATATAGCATCACTGTTCATAATTCTGCATCTGTCAACAGCAACTCTCACCTGTCATCAAGTTGCACACTTACTCCCCCTCAGCAGCTTCTCTGATGGGCAGCTTTGGTATCAGAAATAGTCAAACCCTAAAGCATTTCCAAGTGCTGCACCACAGTCCAAAGTCACTACTATAAACACCAATCCCAGCAAGCAAATTCGTACCTTTCAGTCTTTTCCGCAGCCTGAAGGCCTCTGTTGAAGAAAAAAAAAAACCAAACAAAAAACCAAAAAACTTCTGGCCTGTCTACTCTTTAAAAATGCAGAACTGGGTATTTTAAGGAAAAATGAGCACTTCTGAAACAACTGATCTTTAAGACTTCATTTCTGCTCTCTGACCCAGCCTACTTTTCCCTATTTACAAAATAGGGACTAAAACAGACACTTCTGCGTTAGAGAAACCAAAACCTGTCCACATGCATAGGTTTTGGATCTTTTTCCATTTCTGAAGGCAGAGGGTAAGCAGTTCCAGATGCTCAATTTAGTCAGGAAAGGCATAAAAAAAGTCTTACGATTATTCAAGGAAAAGTGACCAGACCAAATTAATAAAATCCTGGGAGAAATCTCTCCACGTGGAAGCAAGTCCTTGTCCAAAGCTTCTTGGGCAAATTATTCAAACATGAAGTCAACTTGAACCCACCTGAGGCGCTGGGGAGAATGAAGAAGGATCTGCAGCTACCACCCTTGGCTTTAGAGATCTCTTGACTCAGAACTATTCCAAACATTAATTTATATAGCTGTAAGGTTAGTGCAGGCAGGCTCTCAGCCTAAAAGGGGAAGTGAAGAAAGACCCGGTGTCTGCGCCATCAGTCCAGAAGAACGTCCTTCTGGTTTTAAGGCATCTTTAATTTCCACTGTCTCTGCAGAGCTCCCCTCAAAGAAACACAGAAATGTCTTCTTTCTTGGCAAAGAAGTCTCGTTTGGTCCTTTTCACAGCAGAAAGGGATAAAAAGAAAGGAATGCCACTCCTGGATGCTTTCCACGAGACAGCATACAAACCCTAACAGCAATTTTGTGGAGTGTATATATATATATGTACATACACATATGAACAAGCATCTGCAAAGAAAAAGGGTGAATGAAATACCTCCTGGGAGGTGAGGAGGGTGCCCCGTTATATCCTAAAGTCAATTTCAAATTAATATTAAACTGGCACAAATGCACAGAATTCAAATGCAGGCAACAAGCCGATCAACCCCACGACTTCTCAATCCCTAAATGCAGCACAGATTGCTTCTGACAAATACCAAAGGATTATATTTCTCTCCAAACTTTTCTTTCAAGCATTTGCCCTCGCAACCTTGATGGGAGAACATCTTTTAAAAGGTATTTGCAAGGCAGCAAGTGGTTCGTAGCTTGAAGCTCTGTTCTGGTATCAGACCTGAAAATGCCTGGTTGCCCTCCACACAACAGAAAGAGCACTTGGTCTCATTTACCAGCTTTTTTTCCTTAGAAAGCACCTAAAGCAGGAAGGAGGCTGGAATTTTATAAGACAGGAACAGACATAGCACTTTCAGGTCCCCCACGAGTAACCTGTCAGTGACAGCTCTTTATCGAAGCTGAATTAGTAAGAATTATTGCTGCTTCTTCACAAGTTTCATACCCTCAGAAGAAAAGCCTTGAGATACACACTTAAAAACCTGAACGTGAACATAGTGAACTATAAACATCGACAAGGACTTCTGCAAATTTATTTAAGCTTAGAAGGAGGTAGCAGACAGAGGTAGCAGGAGGAGGTAATATTAACCACTTCATCACCTGTCCCCTTATCTCCCAGGGAGAGGAAGGAAGACATCTTTTAGTGCTGTAAAACACAAAAAGGTTAGTTGTGAGAAAGAAGGAAATAAAAAAAAGCCAACATTATAAAAATTGGGAGGGAGGGAAAGGCTGTTGGGCCAGAAACACAGTACAGCCACACTATAAACGAGAACTGCAATTGGTTCCAATAAAGCAGCTGCAGTTACGGGGGAGGGAGCAGCCTGTCTTTTTACTTCTTTACTTTTACAGAGAAGTTCTGGTTGTCCAGCACGTGCAGGATTTCATATCTGTACAGGCTTACAGCTTGTCTCCATCTAACCCTTCAAAATAATCCCAACTTTCTTCTTGGCACATTCAAGCCAGAATGTGACTTTATCAACCTTCTGCGATTCTAAAGCTTTTCCCATCCTTGCAAACAACCAAGCTCCAGAGTAACTCCAGTCCCAAGAATACAGAGCCCTCAACTCCAAATGCAGGAGAGTCAGTCAACACAGCACTGCCAGGTACTCACACAGATTCCAATTGGACTTCACTTGCTCATTCAACACAAAGATTCCCACCTCCTAAGAATAAACAAAGTTTTATCTTCAATTTCCTTATCCTTTACAGACTGTAGCAGCACCAAGATTGCCAAGTACTCAGAAGTTCCCCAGAAAACTCAGTTCTGTCACTAGGAACGCTACGTCCATGCAGCAAGACCATCTTCTCTTCTGAATTTACAGACCAGAGATTGATTATCACTGAGTTTTGGTTGCCTTTTTTATTTTTTTTTTTTTATTTTATTTTTTTTTAAAACCTTCCACCCTATCTTTCATACAGCTGAGCCTAGTCCTCCTACTCTCTCAACTCTTACTTCGCTTCCATCTATAGCATGGGAAGAAACATACTGTCCAGTCTCATGAGATAATTTTAAATACAGCCATCTAAAGTCAGATCTAATCAAACGGTGCTTAATGAATATACTGAGATACAAAACAAAAAAACAACCAAAAAAAAAGCTTTTTAGTCTACAACAGAGATAACAGCAAAGAGAATTTGCTGGAATATGTAACTTTTTTTTCATTTCCCCAGATAAAATAACTGGCATCGTGCTGTGAATTGTAACAGCAGCACAACACCCCGCCGTACAGTTGGAATAGCAATCATTTCCTGCTCATCTCTGCACACACACACACAAAAAGCTGCTGCTCAGCAACCAAAATTCTTGCAAGTTGTAAAAAATAAAGTCATTAACAACTACGGTGTTTGCCAAATGACTGTTTCACTTTCATACCCAATTTATGTCAGTTTTGATACCAAGATACAGTTGAGAGCTTTGCTTTGGGTTTCTTTGGGAATAGGAAGCCACTACAAAGATAAGCTTCCCAAGGATTTTTAAACAACCCACTTTGTCAGATCTTTTCGGGGAGGTTAGGACTTATCTCAAGTTTGCTTTGAGACAACAGGTCAGTAAAACAAGGTCTTCAATCATGACCACAGCGCAGAGAAAAGTCACATTTGGAACAGATTTCGGAAAGGATCACAAGTGCAACATCAGCTTGAAACAAATCTGGACCTGAAAGAACGTGCTGTTAAACTTCTTGGTAGGCCTTATATTTACCAGGAAATGTGAAACTTTGAATCTTTAGGATGTTCTACTGTTGGCACTACCTCTGCCTTCAGGTTCCTAGGCTCCTTCCACTAGCAGCGTGCTGTCCTAAGAAAAGAGCATCATTAGTACCTGAGGGCGAGTTAAAACCCAGCTTTCCTCAGAGCTCTGCTGCTGCTGCCTTTTCGTGACCTTCAGAGGAGGACACACTCAAGAGTTTTTCTGTAGGAAAAAAGTTAGAGTTCCTTCCAACACAGGAAGGATCTGCTGGAACAGGTCCGGCAGAGGGCCACGGAGATGATCAGAGGGATGGAGCACCTCTCCTATGAGGACAGGCTGAGAGAGCTGGGGTTCTTCAGCCTGGAGAAGGCTCCAGAAGGGAGACCTTATAACGGCCTGCCAATGTCTGAAGGGAGCCTATAGGAGAGCTGGGCAGGGACTCTTTGTCAGGAAGTGCAGTGACAGGAGAAGGGAAAACAGTTTTAAAGTGGAAGAGGGGAGACTTAGATGAGATCTCCGGAAGAAATTCTCTACAGGGAGGGTGGTGAGGCACTGGAACACATTGCCCAGGGAAGTCATGGAAGCCCCATCCCTGGAAGTGTCCAAGGCCAGGCTGGATGGGGCTTGGAGCAACCTGCTCCAGTGGGAGGTGTCCCTGCCCATGCCAGGGGAGCTGGAACTCCATCTTTAAAAGGGCCCTTCCAGGCCAAACCGTTCCACCGTTCAGTTCAGTTTTGCTGTTTGAGCAGGTTCCACCCTGTTTGTGAAACTGCTCCTTCTTTACTAACGCTAAAGGAAGCCAGAAGCTGCCTCAGAGATCAAAACAGTCACAAGTCCCAAAATTAACCTGTACCTCAGGGCTGCAAGTAGGAGGACCTACTCATCCTGAACAGAGCAAGATGGAAACGTGCAATTCCGACCAGGAACGCTTAATGCAACGTCAATGCAAGTCACCAGATCAGAGAAACATCCGAAAGCAAGTCTTCCCAACTCATGCCTTACTGCTGAGGAACACACAGCCCCAGAATGGTTTGGTTTGGGAGGGATCTCCAAAGGTCACCTCGTCCAACTCCCCTGCAATGGGCAGGAACACCTTCCAGCACACACCGACTTGGTCTAACCTGACCTGGAATGTTTCCAGGGATGGATGGGATATCTGCAACATCTCGGGGCGACCCCTTTGAAGGGGCAGGGAAGAGCGCGGCCCCTTTAACTCTTTCCCTTCCCAGAAGGCACTGGGGAGGCAGTTGGGGATGGGAGAGAACACAGGGAGCCTCTCCTAGGAGACCCCCAAACAAAAAGCCCCAGCCTGCAAGCCAGTCCTTAGCAGTCACCAGCCCTAACGGACCATGGAGCAGCAAGCCCCACGACTCCCGTTGCGCAGCCCCTGCCTCCCACCCACACCCTGGCTGCTTCCACCTTCTGTCCACTCCCAAACCCTCCACCCTCAAGGTAACGGCCAACCCCAACCCCTGCAGCTCGGGGACACTCTTGGGGACAAGAGCAGAGCTGAGCCCCAGCCATTGCTCCCATCTCTCTCGCAGGCTCAGGGAACCCGCGCAAACCGTCCCGGAGGAAGCGGCCCTTCCCCACAGCCTGGGCACCCCAGTCACCCCCAAAAGGTATGGCACCTTCAGCACCCCCAGCACTTTTGGCACAAGGGGTCAGTAGTCCTCTGGCAACCTCTGGGTCCTGCCCCTGGGCGACGCGGGCCCAGGAAACACAACTGACAGAGAATTTCCCACATCTCTGGGGCCACCGGTCCCGTTTCACCTCCTCCCCATCTGCTGGGCACAGGGGCTCATCCCACCAGGAGTGTCTGGCACAGAGCCAGGGGGTGTCAGGGATCAGGGTCACCTCAGCAGCCTCCTCTGGAGGGTCCCCCTGACCCAGCGTAACTCCCACTCACCCACGCAGGTCGGAAGATGGACCCACCAGTGCTGCCACCAGCCTTCCCAGCTTATGAGGAAATGGTGACACGATTTGCTCGGCTCAGCCTCTCTGCCATTCAGGGCAGAGCAGCTGTCCCAGCCCCACCAGTGCTGCCACCAGCCTTGCCTGGTTATGAGGATATGGTGACAAGATTTGCCCAACTCAGCCTCTCAGAGACACCCACCACCAGAGGAAGCAACACCTCTCCGGGCAGCCATGTTCGTTGGTTAAAGTTCTGCAGTCACTTGGTAGTTGGTTAAAGTTCTTCAGTCACTTGTTAGTTGGTTAGAGTTCTGCAGTCAGTTAGTTTTAAGTTAGGCAGTTAGTTGTGTGTTAGTTATGGGGTGGGGTGGTGGGTTTGGGGTTTGTTCGGATGTTTACTGGTTTTTGGCTTTCACTTGTTATAAAATTCTACTTCATTAGACTGTCTAGACTCCA
>JAOXNG010000012.1:149961694-149972006 GCA_028566535.1 Scolopax minor
AAAAAAAAAAAAAAAAAAAAAAGAAAAAGAAAAGACATCTGCCATCTGAGCCCTCCACTGGCTTGGTTACTGTTTAAGATATTTTACATCACATATAAAAAAACCAGACCAACGAACTGTCCAAAAAAACCACCCCACAGTAAACAATGTTAAACCATTTAGAGATTCAAACTTACATATCACTTGATGGACTGGGTTTAGGTGAAGGACTAGGTAGATTCCCCTCCATAATATCATTAAAACTAGTATTTCCTACATTCTTGGCCAGCTGCAAAAAAGAAAAAAATATATATGAAGGTGGGTTTTTTTGGGTCTAACAGCAAACTAAAAACTGGACTATTGATGTTCATTTTCAACACTATTAATAAAAGCTGGAACACATGGGATTGCAAAATTAAAGCATGATGATTACATTTAAATATAAAGCGACTAAAAATATTATGAAGTGTGAATCGTCTCATCCCAGAACTTGTACAATACACTTCACAGACACAGCCAATTATTTGTATTTCAAGACTATCTGCCTCCAATATACAACTACAATGAGGAACGAGCAGCATGAACAGTGTGAAACAGTGCTGCTACACTGATCAGGAAGCTACTCTTGGAAAATAGTTCAGATCTACTGGAAGGTCATACATAGTAAAATGACTTAGTAAATGAATAGTAACTTTGCAAACTACTCAAAATTTAAAAAAAAAAAAAAAAAAGTACTAGTGCTAACGTCAAAACCAAACACAAATCCAGAATTGCCTGCTGTCTTCTCTCAGTTTTCTCATACAGAATCTCTGTAACAAGCATCTTCTCACTGGCCAAACACAGCTGGGGAGAGAAGCCTGCTGCAACTGGTTGGGATTTTTTTTGTTTGGGGTTTTTTCTCCCCTTTGCCTTCCCCCAGTACTTTCACATCAAATTCCTTGTAACTTTACTGTTATAGGGTTTCTTCCATCAAATTAAAAGATTCCCCCAACACTTTTCTGTCAAAATTAGCAACGTTCATTCTCACTAGTCAAGTTAAATTAGCTTTCATTTTTTTAAAATTGCATGTCATTTTAGACTGTCCCGATTAAGGGTAAAGATCAGCTAATGAGCTAGTCATCATTCTCATAGCACTTATGACAACAAACATTCATTCTGTAAAACCTTGTGAGTGAGAAGTGACAAGTGGTCAAAAGCATCAATAATATGTAATAGTAAAATCCTTAAGATACACACAAAAATATGAAGATGATGTTCTGCAAATCCCATAACTTGAAAACAATTAACTGTAAATTATATAACTGAATGTTTTCTATATACAGGTCAACATTTGACTAATTAAAAAATAAATCCAAATTAAAGAAACTTACCAAGAGTTCAGACGTTCCTAATTTGTCTAATTCCAAAGACTGAATTCGAGAAATATGGACACCCATTTCTCTGTGTATTCCAGAACACTCAATGCAGGTTAAAATGCCCAAATTAGTTGAGAGCCATGTTGGATCTGTAGAATTGAAAAACAAAATATTTAATCAAAGTCCAAGAAAAAGTTTTCAATGGTGGTAAGAGATCCCAATGTATTCTGAAATTATTCTTAATTTAATGTTTTAAGAAATTTAAGTATATTCCCTGTTTTCTCCAAACCACTGTGCAAATTTTACCATAATTTCTTTCAGATTTAAGGGCCTGTCCCAAAGGCACTGAATTTAGACTTTTAAATCCATATTGAATGACCATATTTGGATATATTTAGGATTTTTTTCTTGTAGAAAGAACGTAAGGCTTTTGTTTCCTGTCTTTAAAAGGAACAGATCTAAAATCCACTTCTAGCAGCCTCTGAAGTGTTAATCTTTACTTTGTAAACTTTCAGTAATCTTTCTTCATAGAAGATTAACCAAAGCATTTTCCAATATGTAAGTGTCAAAAAATTAAGGTAAGCAAAAAAAACCCCAACTATAAAATTGCTGTCATGGAGGAGATCTTCATGTAATATTAGAACAGATCTTATACTATGAACACTAGATAGGAAGCAAGACCAATTTTTAAGAAAAAGCTCTAGACATATTTTGTATATATACATGTCTTCAAATTAATCTCTTTCTTGATCTTAAATAGTAACTGATAAAGCATTAAGTCAAGAGTTTTAAAGCAGCAAGCTGGAATGCAGGAGCAAAGCTTAAAACTTCACTATAAATTAATAGATAAATGAGAACTGTAATCCAAAATTTCTGTAGCTTTACGTGATGGAAGAACTGAATGAACCAGTTCCAGGATTTGACATAATTATATTCCACTTTGTATTTTTATTGAGGCATTTCTAATTTGGATCAGTTTTGCATCAGCAAGCATCTTTGAAATAAATACTATCGACTCGGTTCCAAACGAGTATCACCTTCTTGACGTGTCTCTTTCCGTATGAAAGCTGTAACTGCTGCCAACTACCACATCCATGCAGTAGCTGTACAACAAGTTGACTCTTCTCAAGCTCTAAGTGACCTACAGCTGGCCTGTAATGCTCTACTTCTGAAGATATAATCTCACAGGATTCCAACTCTGGGTCTCAATCTTTGCATGAAACTACTTATTCCGCCTCTGGATGGTTTCGATACTGTAATTCCAGTAGTCTCACGCCAAGATAAAACCTCAGAATGAGATCCTGGCTGGGTCAATTTTTCCACAATCATTGTCTAAGCATTACTCACTTCTACTTAGTAGCATGCACAGGACCAGTGATGCCAAGCAACTTCCATTCAAGTGCAACAAGCATCTAGAGACAGTGCAACAAGAACAGTTCAAACTCCAGAGGGGCTTGAACTGCTGGAAGTAAGCACAGACAACACACAAAAATATTTTAGTGAATTAAACAGAACTAGCGTATGAAAGTCATATTTGTTCTTTTAAAAGCAGGTTGAAGACTGACCAACACATCACTTTGAAAATTAGTTTGCACTCTACAAATGCTTCTTTAAAGAAATTACTTTGCTTCCAACAAGAAGTTGATGACATGAACAAATTGAGATACCTGGTGAGCCACAATCACAACAGACTTCATTTCCGGGTAATCTCTGTATGTCATCAATAATGGCTTTTGTCAGATCCTCTAAACTGTTTTCCCCTGTGCTCTGCTCTCCACGGAATGCCATATTTAATGCTTCTTCTTTGCTGTTAGTCAGTACTGATATCCATCTAGCACGAGATAAAGACCTTAATGAAGATCTGCATTTGTAAATACAAGTTAATCTATAAACTGTAGAAAGCTTGTCAGGAACAAAATATTAGTAGGAATACAGGGAAGGAGGGTATTGTGGGAGAGACTGAAAAGGTGAAATGTGAGGGACAGAAAGGAAAGAATTAAGGAAAATAAGAATGAGAAAAGACAAGTATAAAAAGTCTTAATTTTAATGTCTCTTTGGTGAACAATTTTAAAGGCAAAGCAGTGCAGTTCTCAGATTCCTCAAATAAGCAAAAGCTGTGGAAGAGAAAGGGTGCAATTAAGCTCCTGTAAATTTAACTGCTTTAAAGGTAGGTGTCCCAGATCTTCCTGGAGTCTACCCCATTATTAAAGGGGAAAACTATAACCACTGCTTTCTCCCATGCACATCTCTGTCTTCACAGAGGACACAGCATGCACATTTTTGAAGACGCTGATGTCTGATTGCCTTTCAAAATGCAGGTCTCAGTGCAATAATCAGAGTCAGACTGTACCATCCCAATTAATGAAAATTGCCATGGCAACAAATGGGAATGGGAAGAGAAGATGACAGGAGAGTAACGATATTGACAGCCAACATAAAATTTTAAGAACAAATGTTGACCGCAACAAATCAACACTCTTTGATATTCAGGCACTAGTTCCTCCCCACCCCCAAAAACTCTCCAAGTCTTTGTTTACACAATAATGTTTCGTTAAAAACAAACAAAATAACCCTACAGGTAGAATTAAAGAGGGGAAAGCGGTTATACTGAGGACAAGCATATTACAGCTGCAGTGTTGCCTAATTTAGAAATACAGCAAGCTGAAAAAAAAAAGTCCTCCCAGGTATTGTCATTTTAGCTGTTTTCAGTTCTACTGCAAATATACATCTTTTTATGTAGAAATATTTTAAAATTGGCGGCATCCTCAATCCATTTCCCGTTTAGAGCATCACAATTATCTGCCATCAACAATCTGCTGACATATGCTAAAACAGCTACAGTCATCTAAGCAGACTGATAGAACTTCAGATTGAAATTCATGATTTCTCATTGAAATAATAATGGAAAGATAAACTTTAAAGGGTTTCAGAGGGAAAATTATGTACATAATCTTGCAATACAGATTCAGAGCCTGAACTCATATGCAAATTGTATATTATAGACTTCACACATGTACGGTTTTTAAGTTTTTATGGCAAAGAATAATCTGGAAATTTGTAAGAATAACTAAAAAGAACATAAATTATTGACAAAATCAACTTTAAAAATGAAAGACAAATTGAATGATTTGAAAACAAATTTGCTCCATAGTCTACATGCTGAAAACAATACATTTACATTTATCTCTCTAGTTACAGGACACTATATAAGAACCCACACTAGATGGCATTCTTCTGCAATTTTTCTGATGAAATCCAATGTTATTAAAAAAATAAGAGGCGGCAGTGTCTTGCTTCTAATAATATAGTAATGTTGTGTTAAACACAGAGTAAAATAATCATTAAACTCAGACAGACAACATTTATTCTGACATTTGTTGGCAATTTCTTTCAGGGTTACAATTTGATTAGTTTGTTAAAAAGGCAGAATTTGAATAAAACTCAACTATGCAGTAACACTTAAAAAAATTATTAGATGCAATTAAAGTAAACATGACACGACTGAGCCAGCTGTTAGTTTGATACAGATTTCCATATTACAAGTTTCTAAACTGTAAAAGCAGTGACCTGTTTTGATTGTGTTTCCTCAGCTAGAAGGAACCCACTGTCCAAGGCTGTGTGTTACTGGTGGCATCTGTGAGACACTGGGAGCGAGGGGCACCATGGTGACAGCTCTTCCCAGACACCAGCAGCAAGGCCCATTTAATACATGCACGGGAACAGCCAGTGTCTTAATGACTGGTGCTATTTATACAAGATATCCCCAGTTGGTCACCAGACCTTCCTAGCATGCTGCACACTGAAGAAATAAACACACTAAATCACTAAATATGGTATATTAATGCAGTGTCAACAGTTTATAAAAACTGTCTTATGACTGCTGTTCTTCCCCTTCTTATCTGCACTAATCTTTTTTTTCTTCCTTTTTTTTTGTAAAAAAAAAAATATATTTGCTTTATTTCACAATACCACCAGTGTCAAGCTAACAGGCAAAAATCTTCTAGTAATATTTTGCAGTATTCTTTCAATTAATTTAAAAATTACTCAAGTCTTACAGAATTGCTTTGCCTACTACTTAATACAAAATACAGGTTGTCTAATCTTCTATTACACTTTTTTTTTTTTTTTGATCTCAGAAGTTTCTTTTTATTTGGCATTTTGTTTGCTGAAGATTTCCAGTTTTGAAGAAACACATAAGGCTAAACAAAAATCTGGCATCATGGGTGACTTCTGGATCCAATGAAGGAAACAGAAGTATTCATTATTCCTGGGTGGACCAGACCCTGATTCTGGTTCCTCTTACTTTTCTTCAGTATTTCTAAGCCAATAAAAACCTTATCCTCAAGTATAACAATCAGTCTAATAGGTTGGCTTTTTTGCTTTGCAATGTTGCTGTTTCCAGCTGAATGCATAAATAGAAGAACAGCATAGTATTTTATAAATATTCAGAAACCACTTTTTTTTTTTTTTATATAGGAGAAGCAACAGAGAGTATCAAGACCATCCAAATCAGTTGTACAAAAGCAAAAAATGCCTGAAGACTGTTGCTAAACATGTGACTGAAATTAGATGTGTGTATCAAAGCAAAATTTCTGAATCTGGCTTTGTTTATAATCCAGGAGTTTCCTACAGAAACAGATACATTCCTGACCTTCAAAAAGAGGATAGAAAAGAACTAAAAGGTTATGTCCAGAGTATGTTTGGCCCTTTCCACAACTAACAAAAAGCAGAAAGAATCTATTATCACATATGTTAAAAAAAAATTGGTTATTTTAGAGATCTGAGGTTACATTTCTTATAACATAAACATAAATGTATATATATATATATATACATACACAGACATACTCCCCCCATTCCCTGCACACACTGCACTTTATCTAATACAGAAACCAATAATCCAGTGAGAATTTTGAAGGAGAGACAAGCACTAATTAAAAGGCAACAGACCTTTATCTTGATAAAAATCAAGAAATGCACAAGACTAAAGGAAATGTTTGAGGGCAAGCACTGAAAAACCTAAAACAGAATAGGCTTCAGTGATTGTAGGCTTCAGTGATTTGTATTTTAAGCTGCTCTTTAAAATTATTATTTTTATTTTTAAGTAGCTTAAAGAGCTATTTATGGAAGTAATTTTAAATGATCTCTAGGAAAATGTATGCAATGTCAGTTCAACTAAAGAAAGGCATCTTGGTTTTTTTCTCTATTTAGATATGATTCTAGAAGAAAAGTGATTTAAAAACCTATTTATGCATTTATTTTTCAATTGGTGCACAAAAATAAAAAAGAACAGAGAACTAAAACAGTGGACAAAACACAAGACAGAGAAGAAAGGGACAAGAGCTACACATATATAAGTCAAGTGGAAATTGGAAGAAGAGGATGACATCTCTAACTGAGGAGCTATATCACATGGCTCCTACAAAACACTCTTAAATCAACATGTTTGGAAGTCAAAAGGTGCTCTTCATGTGACACTATAGATAATAAAGTTGTTTAGGACCTACTCAGTGGCTGCACAAGAAAAACAGAACATTTGGTTATATTGTAGTTTTCCATTAACACATTAACATTCTGGTTGATAAACTTAAATAAAGGTATTACAGAAATTCTCCTAAAGAAAAAAAAAACAAAGTAAGTTTCTGTAATACCTACCTACCTACCATTACTTGGGTCACATAAGTAATTTTCTGAAAAAGAACATTGTCTTGAGTAGCAGACATCACAATACCTTTTTGTTGGTGACCTACAGTGCCAATACAAGCAAAATACACTTAGTTTGTCTGTGTGTATCCCAACACTTGGACACAACTAATGTCTCTTGAGCTAAGTTAAACTTTTTAAACTTGCAAAAATATAAAAATACTAGACTCAACTCTACATTCCACTGGTGCAGCTGAACCTTGAATACTGTGTGCTTCCATATAAGAAGGGCATCAGACTATTACAGTCTGTCCAGAGGAGGATGACCAAGAACAGTGAAAGGCCTCAAGGGCAAGAATTACAATGAGCAGCTGAGATCACTTGGTTTGTTCAGCTTGGAGAAGAGAAGGCTGAGGGGGTGACCTCATGGCAGCCTACACCTTCTTCAAGGTGGTCAGTGGAGTGGGAGGTGCTGTTCTCCTCTCTGTGGTGACCAAGGGAATGGAATGAAGCTGCAACAGGGCAAGTTCAGATGGGACAAGAGAAAAAGGTTCTTCAGTGAGAGGGTGGTCGTTCACCGTAACAGGCTCCCCAGGGAAGTGGTCATGGCACGAAGCCTGTCGGAGTTCAAGAAGCATCTGGATTATGCTCTAAATCACATGGTCTAGTATCAGGTAGTCCTGCAAGGAGCAAGGAGTTCAACTCCCTAATGATCCTGATGGGTCCCTTCCAACTTGAAATATTCTATGATTCTGTATTCCAGTACAAGTCATCGTCTCAGCCACTGGACTTTAAAGTGATAAACCAGACTTCAGTGGTAAACAAGCAGGAACTATGCTTCTAATGGGGAATAAAATCACCTGGAATTTCAAAACATTCCAACAGGCATCCAGATGAATGAAATTTATTGTCCCACCAATCAGAAGAAGTAGGTTAATAACATATTCTCCCCCTACCTTGTTCATACATTAAGACACTAAAAAAAAAATAAATAAACTTCACCTTTTAAATCAACAAATACAGTAAAAAATAATTTATGGCAGAGACACAAAAACTTATGACTCATCAAATGCATTACTGATCAGAAATAACTGTATTTTCTTCTTGACTGAGAAAATTACTGAAATAAGTTCCAGATTGAATGCAATAAGCATGACTAGGAAGCCAGCTTTGCACTCTAAGTGCCAACATTAAACTGTGAGAGACTCTGGAAAGAAATAGCTGAATGCCAAAGAATTCCAGCCTTCTCATTTCACCCATACCTCCCAATGTGGAGCTGTCAATGCCATTGCCTCTCATCAAATAATCGAAATACCCTACAAACATTAAAATACATTTGGAACAACAGAATCTTCCATTAGAATATGGACATGTAACAACAGAGCACAATAGTCCTGAAGAATGAGACAGCCTGGGAGGCTCAAGCTTGCCACCCTCTTCATTGGTAATGGTATTCCTAAAACTCTCAGGCAATGAGCATTGGATTGTAACGTTGTTCTGCACAACACACTTTTGATGACACCAAGGAGCAAAAAAAAAAAAAAAAAAAAAAAGGCACACAGTTCTCAAGACAAAAAGTAGTTCTGACATAGCAGGAAGAAAGTTGTTTTAAAGGAAATAATCCAGTTGGAAACACAGAAACATGGAAAGTAAAGAAGCAAGAAGCAAGTTACTGGATTCTGAAGTACACAAAAGTGTGAGAGAGAGGCTTTGCTGTTTATTTCTAGGCCTACAGCGGAAACGATGCACCACCTGCAAATATTTTGTATGTGTTATATGGAGATCTTCTATCTATTTATTATTTTTAATTTAAAGGAAAAGGTAGGATCAAAAGAAAAAGATTTAATTGAAGAAGAGGGTTGACAGAAGATTTAAGAAGAATTTAAAAACCTTTTATTTGAACCCTCATAACCTGATCTACTACATCACGCCAAGCAACTGCATATGAACCATGTGCTGGAAAGGTATACAATTTAAATGGGGCCTTTCTCCTCCTGTGTTCTCTCACCTTTCTCTCATCTTCAGATATTTTTACGTTGCTGAAAAGACACTAGTTCCTTTCTACTTCCTGCTCACAGTGTCATGCTTTGAAAAATAAAATAAAACAAGTGCAAATAATTCATCTCTCAAAATTTAAAAAAAAAAAAATTCCCCCCCCCAGTGGGGATTTTTTTTCATCATTTTGCTTTTTTTTAATCCCTCTGCTTTCTTTCCTTTTTGGAGCTTTTCAGTGCAAGCCTCTGCAGAACCGCATTTGCAAACTGAAGGCAACACACTTTTGCAGTCACTTATCAGAGACAAGATGACCAGCATCACTGCCCTTCTCCACCCAGGCCCTCCTTCGTGTCTTCCCTTCTTCCAGTTCAGTCTACCAGATTATTAATTGTCAACTTTTATACCCTTATGGTCTGGTTTTTGCTAGGCTTATTTCTCCAAGATTAGAGCTGTTCAAGTTACTGATTTGCTTCTCAATGCAATGTGGACTGACTCCTCCACTGACCGACCCTCCTCCCAAGGGGACCAGTGAAGTTCACCCCCAAAGGGCAGCATCATCCCACAGCATCTGTGTGGGTCTGCACCTACATGGGGCTGGAAGATCCCAGCTCCTGCCACTGCCCCAGAACACTTCTCTGACTACTCAGACTGCTGAACAAAGGGCTCTTGATTTACTTCTGCTAACAGCATTTACCTTGAGTGCTCAGTGGGAACCCCACCACCACTTTAAGTGTACATTTCCAGACCAGAAGGAGGGAAGAAAACCTCATGTTGCAGAAAATCCCCAGAAAGGCCAGGTGCCAGGTCACAGAGACTGTGAAGAGGGCACAGAACAGTTTTACAAAAACTCCAGAATAGCAAAAGCAGAGATTTGTGTATGTAATTGCAACCCCTCTGGTAACAGGCCCCTTGTTTCCTCACCATAGAGAATGCGCAGATGTCAGATTCTGCAGAAGTCTGGATCTGGCTGTGGAACAGGCTCTGCAATCAACTGCTCCCTCCCTCCTTTTTACCAGCTAAAAAGGGTCACCCTCAGTGGCAGCGCTCAGCAGAGACTGATTATTTCCAGTTTTTCTGTTAAAGGATGAACAATGCTTCCCAAAGACATTCTCTGAGGCTGCACGGCAGCAGCCATGTCTCCAGCCTCCATTGGGTCCCCTGGCCACACAACAGCAGAAGACCAGGGAGTCTGAGAGGAGAAGGGAACCGGGCTATTGACGGGCTATTTCACATTTGGCAAAGGAGTGCTGGGTGAGGTTAGTGCTGTAGATGTTGACTTTTTATCCAGAAAAGGATGACTGTTTAGTTAGGGTAGAAGAAACAGGGCAAAAATAAACAGT
>JAOXNG010000012.1:150006093-150017537 GCA_028566535.1 Scolopax minor
ACCACAGGGCTCTCTGCGAGACGAGGCACAGCCGCGTACGGCTGTTCACACAGACAGACACTGCTTCGCTTCTCTTCAACCCCCTAGAACCTGATCTCTTCTCAAAAAAGTGTATTTCTAGTTTCGGGCTGTGCTCTGCTTTAATAGCTAGTAAATTTTAAACCGGAAATTATACTACTGTGCAGTGTGTAACTGCTAGATTCTGGGTTGTTATCTATCTTCAATAGATACTCAACTGTCATACTCACATTTCGATAGCCTGCTAAGAGTTCTCTTAGAACCTTGTGTCTTTTATTCTGTATGAATAAAATATGAATACATTTCTCTGTGTGTGTGTATAGATACTAATATGCATATACTTGTATGCGTCTGTGTGTATGTAAAAGTCTGTATTCTGGAGATCATACTTTACAATATTTGATGTACTTATTCCTAACAAATATGACAAGCACAGTTTAAGAAAAGCAAAAATCTTCCTTTATTGATTGAAGTAAAACTACTATTACAGAAACAGATCACAAAAGCTTTTCACATATTAAATTTAGCTCTCCTAGAAATCAGCATCATCCCAGAGGCACGTGCACAGAGGATGCTATGGCCCCTCCGCCCACTACATTTACTAAAACAACAACATTTTGTGTACCTTGCAAACGCTTACAATTTAAAGAGGAAAAAAAAGCCCCTCTGATTTCTGTTTCAGCCTTACAATAATAAAAAGACAAGAGTGGCTCAAGACACTGGCAATCGTGTTAATATGTCAACATACATTATTAATCCCTCTCCAGAGGAGATGTGTTTCCTGAAGAGCTGGGACAAGCTCTTCAATCATCAGGGGAGATTTATATTTTCACTCAATTTTTAGGAGGTTTGCCTTAAAAATTCCACATCCTACCGCTACCAAAACCCATCCGCAAAAATAATATATCAAAGTAGAAGTGTTTTAAACACTTACAGTATTCTGCACAAGGCAAAACCATGACAATTGCCTGAAGGCTACTAGGGCTTACACAATCTATGTACTCCTGACAAAAACTCCTCCATGTATTTCAAGAAGTTATTTTTCATATATTAAAGAAATCAATCCATGTGAAGTACAAAATACTTGAGGATATACACACAAAGGGGTATAACGAAAGCTTGTTAGTAGTCATGTGTGTATCGTCTGACATGAGATTAATTATTTCACAGAAAAATAAGAATGATCTATTGGCTTAAGGGACTAAAAGTAAGTCCTTCACTTACCAATTAACAAACCGATCCAATCCTGGCACAGAAGTGACTGACATTTGCTATTGTTTGTACTAGAAAATATGCTTGCTGTCTCCTCAAGGCCCAGTTAGAATATCCAGGTAACAAAGTAGAACAACAGCACCTTACACAGTTACGGCTGTTCAGCACCAGTATCAATTTCTTTCACAATAAAATCCAAACTTCATCCAAAATATAATAAACATAGACTAGGCAAGATAAAAAGTCATTACCTGCCACTGAAATTACAATAAGACAAAAATACATAACTTTCCCCAGTGAAATATAACTAAAAATGAAAAAAGTGTTGTGTGGTCTCCTGTAGCTTACCCACTCCCAAATGAGGGGACTAACAAACTCACTTAATTCTGTACATGGAGAAGTGATTCAAACCACCCTTCCTGTCCCCCCAGCTCCACTCTGTTTGTACTGACCAAGCCAGTCACCAGTTTGGAGTCAGTCTCCAATTGCTGGTCCCAGCACAGGTCTACATCACAAAAATAGGGGAGTGGTTAAGAACTTTCTAGATACACTCAATCCCTTTGTATAAAACATGGATATAGACAGGCACAGTTTGAACTTGTCCTGAATGCTTAAAAAGCCAAAGGGTCCCAATGAGAGAAAGCAAATCAAAACAACGTATCAACAAGTACTTATCACTTTAATAAGTGCTGACAACATTTACCAGCTACTCCCAAAATAAAACCAATTAAAAATTACTATTTTTTTTGTACAATAGTGATTTCCCTGAAAATTGGAAACTTCAAGTGCTCTCATAGTGTCATAGCATGGCTAGAGTTGGAAGGGACCTTAAAAGTCATCTAGTTCCAAACCCCCTGCCCAGGGCAGGGACACCTCCCACTAGACCAGGACCAGGTTGCTCAAAGCCCCATCCAGCTCCAGGAATTGGGCATCCACAGCTTCTCTGGCAACCTGTTCAGTGTCTCACCACCCTCACAGTAAAGAATTTCTTCCTAATGAAATGAGCATCAGTAATCACATTTAGGAAATATATTTTTCCAGAAAATAATTTCTGCATGTAATGCAAAAGCTTAACAGAGATCCTATCAGCTGAACTTCCCGTGCATCTCCTGCTGTTTGTTACAGGGCCTGATGCAAAGCAGCAGCCCCTCTCCAAACCAGCACACGTGAGAAAAGTCATCAGCCCTTCAGTGCTCTAAAGGTCACATTAGATGAGAAAGCTAATTTGGGTAGTTGCAAAAATAAGAATCATTGAATTATTCTTCAAGTATTACTCAAATGGAAGTACAGTAAATATTGCTTGTAAAAAAATCTCTTAGGAGTCCAGTATTGCTACTTGCAATTTGACAACTGATTTTTGGATCCCTCTTTGCAACCAGACTCTTACCCAGAAGCCTCTTCTGCAAGAGCATAAATGTAGAGTATCTACATTGCTTTCTATGCTATCTATGTATGATTGTTTCTAGATAAAAAGAAGTTCACATCACATTTTTCCTAATAAGTGTGGAGCAGATGTTTGATCTTGTGCACACTTTAACACATTTGGGAATACTTAAAGGAAGGAACTACCCCAAATATTATTAAGTTCTCAATTGAGGTACTTTTTTTTTTTTTTTTGGGTTCATCTTAGTCTCTCCACAAGGTACATTTAGTGATAAGTGGAAAATAAAACTATGAGATTTGTCTCCAGATATGATGATGACACAGACCAGATTAATTTTCTAACTTCTGTTGTGTAAGAGATGCTGAAATGCCCACAACTCGTGACATTACTTGAAAACATCCAGTGACAGATATAAAATCTTCTGCATAGGCTCTAAAACAGCTTCCACTGGGTAGAAAATAATCTTGGTGATAAATATCACACAATGGTTTGGGTTGGAAAGGACCTTAAAGATCATTTAGTCCAACCCCCAGCCATGGGACACCTTCAACCAGATCAGGTTGCTTAAAGCTCAAATCCAACCTGACCTTGAACACCACCAATGATGGGGCATCCAGTTTCCCTGGACACAGCATGGCAACCACAGCTACTTCGTACCAATATTCTTACCTTACACTGGCCACAATGTACCTTGAACTAGCAATGACCAGGTGAACAACTGCCATCCACTGTAACCAAACTCATTTCATTATACTAGTCAACTTTAATACTACTAATTAGAAACCTAAGACAGCAAAACCAGTGAAGAAAACTTAGCAGTTTTCATGTCACTGCAGAATAATTCTACCCATTTCTTACACCAGCAGCAGATAAAGGCACAGCACGATTAATGGGGTAAAATACAGTTAAAGCTCAGAAACCAGCAAACCCACAGCCAGACACACAGCTCCCGAAGGTACCACTGCACAAGGTTCCCAAACTGAGACACAACTCTCACCAGCACCACAGCTGCACAGCAATAGCAAGTGGCTGCACAGAGCACAAAGAGTCCTCCTATATTATAAATGCTTCTGTGTTTAAAAAATAAACTGATGCTGCTGCACTCTACCTTGTAGCAAGTGATGGCATATTGTCAATCTTTTCTCCCGAGTTGATCCTTCTTGTCCACATTAGCAACCTGCTAAGTAATGCTTTGCAAGTGCAAAGGGAATCATCTTAATCTAAGAAATAGTAGCCTATTCTGTACCTGTGCTCTTGCAAATTCCTCCTTACATTTTTTTCGAAGTCCAGTGGAAATACATTACTTTGAGTGTGAATATTGGCTACCAAATACTACCCTACAAACCCTTTTTTCCAGCATACAAATACACAGTTTCATAGAAATATTATATAAATAAAATTTTCAATTAGTTTATTGAAGATACTTGTAATTTGAGAAACCAAATACAATATAAAGCATCATTTTCATTTAACATACTCTAACCTAAAAAGTTTATATGCAAAAAACATAACTAAATACAATTCAAAACAGCCTGAAATAGAACAAGATTATCTGTTTTCTAGAACAACAGAAAAATAAGACATCAGAAGACAGCGAATATTCAAAAGGAAGTAAATTGAAGATGGCAGGCAAACAGCATAAACACAAGTGCACTAAATACCCTTGCTAGCAGATATAGATTTATTAGAAAGAAATTAGTAACTTGATTTGGGAAAAAAAAAAAGCACAGAAGCCTCTGGAGAATTGCTCCCCCTCACCAAATCTAACTGTAAATTTCAGTAGTAGGAGAGCTCTTCAGTTGACACATTGGTGTTAAATAGCACACAATATTTTCATCCTGTGTTAACTCTTTCTTCTTCTTTCGAAACCACACAATATTTTGCAGCGTGCTATCTATTTAAGCTGTTATCCCAGGAACTCAAAGGTATTATCCAGCCAGGAAGGGAAGATGCAATAGACCAGGACTTGTGAGTTACAATTATTACAACCTTCTCAGGCAGCAAAGTTCTTCCAATATTTTACACAGATTCTGTGAAGGTTAGAGAAGCTCAAAAGTGACACTTGGGGATAAACAAAGCACTGGCTCACTCAACCACTGCCAGCCTCCAGCGGGGCTGCAATTACACAGTGCACTTACACCTCCTCACTGAGCATTTCCATCAGTATTGCCATTTGTTGGTATCTGCTATCAGCAGCAGAGACAAGGACATCAGGAACTTATTCATGGTAGACCAAGCCATTTGAAAATGTTATCGCTAATACTGCAAACCCTTTTTACTTTTAAAAACTGCATCTTTGGGGTGGGACTGGACATACTTAAGAACAGAAACAACCCATGCTCCTTCTCCTCTGAAGAAATACATAAATACATACATTGATGTATGGCTGTAGAATTATTCCTTTCAGAATTATTCCGCTCAGAGAGAAGAAGCAGGTATATTAATGCATTAAAATAGTTTTATATTTAGAAAGAAAAATTGGAAATTGGAACCAAGCTGCAGATTTCATGAGTTTCATTACATTAAAAAGAAAAACATGGGATTTCCATTACAACTATGACTACTACAGCATTCTGCAACACTCCTTACAGCTCAGTGTCATTTTTTTCTTGGAGAGTGTTATGACGAAAGACTTTATCTTGTATCATGTTAAGCCTGTAGCCACCACCAGCACTTACTATGAAATTCAGAACTACATTCAGATGACCAGTTCGGAGAGTCTACCATCTCATCCTTCTTAGAGCATAATTTAGATGTGACATGATTTAATTTTGAATTTCAATATATCATGTTCTTATATACAAATATATTTTCCAATCATATTTAGTTTAGTGAGGGAATTACAGAAGAGGAAACACAATAACCAGAAGAGTCAGTTCTAATATTTTAATAAAAGGCTCATCTAAAAACTTCTACTTTCTCCTACATTGTCTTTCATGTCTTTTGAAGAACCTGAAAAAACAGCATAAATGTACCTTCGAAAACTAAGATGCACATCTCATTTTCACAGTGGTACAGAAAAACAATAGACTAAAAGCAATCTAAAAGCATCTAAAAGCAATATAGGCCAAAAAACCCATCACATTAATACATTTGTAATACATATTATGCAATTATGAATGTTCTAATTAATAGAACAATTCTATATACAACTTCAGACCAGAGCGAGATCTGCTTTCTCAATATACAAGTAAATCCAGTTAAATGCAAAGGGCTATCCAACCTAAAGCAAAGATCTTTAATCCAATTAGATTCTCCAGGGTTTATTTTGAAGACACTGGCAAACCAGTTAAGTATAGAAAGGAATTTCTGACTTACATACAAATGCATAAGCTATAACAATCAATCAGGGGTGGAAGAAAAGCATATATTAACATCAGCAAAATCCTACAATTTAAAGATAACCTTTGCCCAATCTATACATATGGCCTGAAAAAGACATTGTGACAACACAGAACCTACCACTTTCCCTTCCACAGGAAAGGCACTTTAAGTACAGTGCTGCTTTTAAAGGTATTGTTTTAAAACCACAATGAAACTTAAAAGAATTCAGCAGTAATTTTCAGTCTGTTAGGAAACAGTATGAGTGCTTTGCAAGCAAACTGCTACTTACTTCACAGCATTTTTTAACACAGTATTGTGTTTGGTAAAAATAATCCTACGCTATTTCTCTTTAAGACTGTATTAGAGAACAGGCACCCAGGAACATTCTATAAATTTTCTTAATGGTATTAAGCCTCAGATGTAATTTACAGCCAAGATCCTAAACACAGCTAAATTATTCTAGCAACAACTTTCTTTAAAATACTCACTGTCAGATACAAAAATAGCTGCACTCTTTTCCATTTAGAAAATGCAACTGATTTAACTGAATATTGTTAATATAAATAATGCCACATCTATAACACGAATATACTAGCTGAACAAATAACTTTTGCTAGGAAGTACTTAACTGCCACAAAAAAAAAAAATCCCAATTTTATAACATATTTCAATTAGATTGTTTAATCATTTTGGAGGCACTGTGAAGCATTTTGTGCAAATCAGAAAAAAAAAACAGCTGAGTTTTCAGGAAGGAAAAAGTCTTAAGAAAAAGCTGGGAGAGAGGTGACTGTTTCAGGACCTGGGGCTTTTAACGCATTCAAATTCCATAGATTCAAAAGGAAAAACTGATCAAAGATAAGTTCCCCTTAATTCTTAATTCTTAATTCCCCTAAATTCTAAGGAGAAGGTTCAAGTTCAATGGAGGCAGAGATGACCACGCACACTCCTTCTCTTCCTTAAGCTGGGGCTTAAAACATTTTTGCTAGCACTTGTGCTAGATTCCCAGGCATCCACCCACACAGAATAACAAATAACTGCAACAAACTCTGCTCTATAAAATATTATTTCAGCACTTTTTTTATCAAATAAAGCATGCGTTTTGTACATAACTCACATATAGTGAATCATAGACATAAGAGACCTTAAAGCAATAAGTATTAACTTCTTGGAAATCGATATTCTTGCTCTACTAATGGCAACAGCAGTTTATTCAATAACAGCCTGATTCTAGCAGCAGCTATTGATTTTTAATTTATGTTGCTTGGAGAAAAAAAAAACCAACACAAAAACCCCAAAACAACCAAAGCCCACAAAAAAACCCCACAAAACCAAGAAAACCCAACCAAACCTTCAAAAAGCTCACAGTTTATCATTTCCTTGTGATATTAATTATTGTACAGGAAGTAGGTTTTCAGTCTGTTGACTCATCTCCCTCTTTGGACGAGGCATTCCTACCTCTGTTTTTCAGATAACTACTACTTATTTAAGGGGATGGGTCCCTGGACCTTGTCCTCTGCAAGAAGCAGCAAGGAAGGTGAAAGTAGAATCAGCTTCAGTAAATCATCCAAATGGCACTTCCCCCAGGATTAGCTACAATATAAATTAAAGTACTCAGGGCAAAACTAAGCTTGGAGATAACACTTTTGCCTACAGGAAGAATCAGAAAACACCAGTGAGAAAGAAAATAATGTTGGGTTTATTTATTTAATTTTTTAAACAGCAGTCTCAGAGCTAGAGAGGATATACATCATTTCAAAAGAGTACAGGTTGGCAATATTCTCTACAATAAGGAATATAATTTATGATTCGTGTTGGAGAAAGGAATTTGGGAAATCTCACGAGAGCCAAGACTGCTACAACAGGGTAACAAGAGAGTGCATGGACAAAGCTGATCATTACCAAGTAGCTTTTCATTCTTGAATAATAGGTAACTGGAAAATAGAGGTTACACTTAAACACAGGACAAAGCAATGGCATAATTTAAAACCCACCCAAAAGAGATGTAATTACATAAAAAAGTAGATTTAAAAGAAAACCAAGTTATTCATATTTTAGTCCAAAGATAATTTTAACTACATTCTTTATCCCACCAGCACAAAATTAAGACTAATACTAAAACCATTAATTTATGGCATTTATCTTGAAGTTAACTTGGTTCTCAAAAACAATGTATTCATTCCAGCTCACTCTAAAAATGGTATTAGCTAATCTTAATGGATGCAGTTAGTGCTTAAATAAAATTAACATATCAACATCGGTCTTACAGAACTCAAGAAGCTCACACAATTGATGAATGATTTTACATAAAAACTAGACAGACTGAGGTACTAGAACAATAGCAGATTGATAGGCTCCACTATTTTAAAATTAAGTAAGGTCACAGTAGTTCTCACAAAACTGCAAAGAAGCAGCTATGAACAGAGCCTAAAATTTATGCAACAGTGTACTCTCTGGACAAATCTCCTTAGACTTAGATGCTATAGGACATGACAATGTTATCAACAATAAATGTAGTACCTTTTCACAAAGACTTTTACTTAGCTAGAAAGATACTTCCTTCATTTTTAAATTTCAGCAGCCTCTTCATTGTCTATTTTAATAAAAATTCAAAACTTCCAAATGCAATTTAATTCAGCAGAGGCATATGAATGAAGACGGATTTTCCTCCCTTTCCTTAGGAATAACAACCATTTCAGGTTGCTATTTTCAGATTGTTTCAGATGGCTACAAAATACAATAGATGTCTTATAATATCCATTAAACATATGTGTTTAATGCAGAATTACATATAGAAAAAATGGTGAGTAATATAATAAAAATTTGGACAGGTAAGATGAAACAGTTAAGCAAATGAAGGTTAAAATCAATAGCATTCCACATTCCAGCTGGTGTATTATGACCAGAAGCAGCAGCTGAAGAGGGTCTCTGCAGGGTTCTGTGGAAAGTCAGAGAGCTCAGTAGCTCCACGGCTCCTGAAAAAGATGGTTTTTGTGTTTCCCTCTCCCCACCACCCATTCCCACTACCTCCTCTGTAGCAGCACATTGCTGTTCAAAAAACCGCAGTCAAGAAATTAAATCAGATGAAAATGGCTATTTTTGGTGTGTATTATGGCCACCACAAATGAGGACAACTATACAAGTGGTTGCTCTACAAGTGGTTGTGCATCCTTTCAATGGATGCAAAATTTATATGAGATTAAAATTGCCACATGCCCATAACCAGAGAAGAGAGATGTTGTTTAATATTTCAACTACGTTAAGATCTGTTCCATCCCAGCTGCATCGCCTGGATTCCACCTGCTTTGATCTGTGAAGATACACTTTTGAGACTGTAAAACTTGGATCCTTAGAAACCAACTCTGTGAAAATGCAATAATATTTATGCATGTAGAAATTAAATTCAATTTTCTTCTTCACCAGCAGGGGTGACTCAGGCTACAGATCTCCTTTCTTAATCTCACATTATTTCTCTTGATTTCAAAATGTCACATCCTTCAGAAATTCAGCCAACTATTTAAACTACAGTAACTAACTGGAGTTCCTTTTCTCATGAACTTCACAAGTGCATAAACCATTCCTGAAGCATGGACTAAAGTTTTACATTCGCCACTATAGGGATTTACTGCACTTGATGATACCAATCAAGCAAAACCTGAAAAGCACTTTATGCAACTTTCAGTGTTCTGTATTATTAGTTCTCTAGTAACCTATTTTAAATACCTCCTGCTACTTCTACAGGAGCATTTATCCCGTACACCATATATCACCTCAAGCAAGCAACACTTTCTCTCACCATTATTTAGTAAAGGTGAATTTAGTTCTGAAGGCCAGAAGCTGGCCTTGAGAGAGAACTAAACAAAAGAAAACACTACGTGATGCAACAGCAGTTGTAGGAAATCGACAGTAGCATTTCCAGAAAGAGACAATTTTAAAAAAGTCCCACCTACTCCTCCTTAGTACCTGAGAAAGAAAGTGCAGCCCTTCAGATGTCTGCAGAGCAGCTCCAGCAGGCACAAGCTGCACCTCCGGAGATGAGCTGATGGCAAGCCAGAGGGCAAGCACCCTGCCTGTTCTCACAGGCCCACAAAAAACCTGAGTGGTGAAGAAGGATGGACATACAAAGGCTGAACAGAGTCTGTTCCGACTCAAAGGGCAGAGGACATTAAACTAAAATTCAAAATAAAAAATAAAAAATGGAAAAGCATAGTCCTTTGCATGGTAAGATGTTGAAGTCCTTGTGGATCCTAAAATTTTCCATACTTAAAAAAAAAAAAAAAAAGGGATAAAGTAATGGAAGACAAATTCAGCATGGCCATTAAATGTAAATGTAACACCTTTGTTCTGCCACTCCCTGAGACTGGGAGATCATGGTGGAGAAGGTATCCTGACATCTCTGCCTTTTTCCTACACTCTTGTCATCTGCTGGTGGCTAAATCAGAAAAGATCCCTAGACTTTTATCAACTTCTGGATTATCCCAGCCCAGCTGTTCTTCCACTGGCTAATGGCATTTCTGTTATGTAAGCTGCAAAGGGAAGGAATTCGCCAGGAGATAACCATATATGCACAATAACAAGCAACAGAGAAACCTCACCAAAAAAAAAAAAAAAAAAGTAGAAAAAAGCCCAAAAAGCCCTGTAGCAAAACTAGGACAATTTTTTTTTTTTTCTCTTCCTTCATACAGATTTTGTTTTCTTCAGTTCTAATTGTAACCTCCCCCCACCCCCCCAAAGCTATCTACATATAGAAGGGGGAAGATTTTCTGAAAGGTTTAGCAGTTTAGTAGTAAGGTATTAATTGAACAATTATGTTCCCCAGACCAATGAGCATTTCATACATTTTGGTTTTTAAGTGTGTACAGGCCCTGAACATTAGTCCATGTTTTAGAAATGACATTGACGTGCTCTAGCAAAATCAAATAATTAAACTTCAAACAAAATAAACGATTTGTTCAAATTTCCATTGTATATTTTATAGTAAGTCTTAAACTCAAAAGAGAACAAGAGCCCAATTGTTTCACGTATAGATTGAAGAATGTTTGTTTTTACAGTCACAGAAAAAGAAAAGCTGTGATTTATTGCCAGTCTTAACAAGGACAGCTGTTTGATGTTGTTATCTTTTGCCCCATACCCACCAAGAGTGAAAGTGAATTAATTTATTTATATTATTCTAGAACATCCAATCTTTATACAGTGAATGGAAACTTACTGAACTAACACATCTAACTGAAACACAAAAAGTATGAAGTCTTTTCAGAAAGCCATTTTGTTTTAGTAAAATCCATAATCCTTTACAGAAAAATGAACTGACTGTTACTAAGCTGGCTCCCAGCCTTTTAAGAGGAACATTTTTAATATGGATTTTCTTTATAGACACACTGTTTTGGAAAGAATCTTGATGCATCAGACACTGGAGAAACCCAGCATGCTGAGTTCAGCCCTTTAGTGATCTCCTTATGGATAACAAGGTATGCTGCATTTGAGAAGTATCTACCTTGACCAGAATATT
>JAOXNG010000012.1:150169731-150181507 GCA_028566535.1 Scolopax minor
GCTGTGGCTCTATGTAGCAATGATGAGCGAAGCGTAGAGTGCTGTTCTGAACTTGAACTCTTGTGCTTATACTGAGCTGAGCTATGTGTGTTATGCCAGACTGTGTCCATAAGAATGTTGAATTTCCTCTTTTTCTATGTATTTAAAGCCTTGAATTTTCCTTCACATCCCATCCAGAAATCTCAGCAATGTGATTTTGATTATTTAAAGAAGAAAAAAATGTCACTAAACTAGTGGTGCTCTATGTGGACAACTCAAAACTATTCCCTCTCCCTAATTAATTGACATTGGCATCATATTTATTGGATGTGTTTTTAATATTCCTTGCCCCTTTCTTTTTTCCAGTAGGAGTGGCCAAATAAGCTATCATGTGTCATTTGTGGGTGGAAATTTATGGGTCCTGAAGCCGAGAAGAGATGAGACAGCGAAAGAAGGACTCAGGACGGAGATCATATCTTCTTAGTAACTGCTCTGAGCCCCAGTGCAAAACCAGGGATGTCCCCAAATGTGATCTGCACAGCCTTGATCTCTAGCCTGCTGCAGGATAAATTTTCTAGGGGAGGGAGGACAAAAGGAGGGAAAGGCAGTAGTGTAATGGGATTTAATCCTTTCATCAGGAGTGCTCAGTGCAGTCTGATGGGAGAGGCAGTAATGCTGCACAGCCCCCATAATATCTGTGGCTGCATCCAGCCCTACTGTGCAGTACATCTCTATAAACATCTCTTCCCTGGCCTCTCTCATGCAATAATTGGTAAAGAGCACTTTAAACGTGTTCCAACTGGCAGTGAAATCCTACTTTTAAAATATTGGATGGGGCAGCTTATTTGTATGTTTTGAACAATACTGCACGAGCAATTGTAGATGCTTTTGAGAAAAAATTACATTGTGAAAAAGCCCCAGAGAATCTCTGTGTGACCATTAGGATTTAATTGTGGAAGGCTGAAAAGGAAAAAAGCAAAGGACAGCAAGTAATGGATCGCTATGACTCATGCTGCCTCAGAGGCTTTTTTTTTTTCAGCTGGTGCTGTGTGCATGCTTATTAAGTTATTTTATTATTAAATTTGGATTGACTTCTTATGGTAAATTTTGGCTTGAAAATTACCAGCCTGGTACCCATGAAATGTGTAAAAGCTGATTTGATATTGATAAAAGGATCCACTAAGGAGAACAGAAGGGTTAAGATAATGTAGAAATAGTTTTTACACATGTTGAACCTAAAGATAGATAAAACCTTTGGGGATTTACTGGAAAAAAATAAAGCTCTTTACCTAAAAAGCAAAATATCCTGCCTGAAGAAAAATTAAAATTAAAAAGGAACAGATTTGGGGCTTCTATATAAAAAAAAGCCACAACTCAAAACATCAAAACAAAGCAAAAAAACCACCAACACACACCCTACCCCACCCCCAAACTGAACCAAAAACCTCCCAAAACACAAGAAAACAAAAGACCCCTTGAAAATTATGAATACTGAAATCTAGAAGTCCTATTTCAGTCTAGATCTACATGTAATGCTTTGCAATCTTACCACTGTTTACCCCCCTCTGCCTCATTTCTGTTTTTAAAGCAATGTTTTTTCTCTCTCAATGAATCTCATTTTATGTCCCTGATTATTGTTGCTCAGCATGTATTTCCCATTCTTTGGCCTCCCCTCTGAAGACCAGACTGTAATTTTTTTTGAGGAGAGGGACTGTCTCTCATTACATGCTATACAGACTTGAGCACCACAGATCTCCAAAGGGTCTAATTCCCAGGGAAAGATGCTGCCAAATTCTTTGCTGGTGGCCCACTTCTGATTTCAGTTTTCAGCTCAGGACTTCATTCCTTGTTGCAAATCCAACTTCTGGAGCTATCCTCAGGCTTCCCAGGCGTTTTGCGGCCCCAATGATGAAGGGTGGAGGTCAGGCTATAGGGAAATGGGGATGAGAGAAGGCAAAAAACTGAAACAGAGCTGTGGGAGAGGCTGGAAAAGCTGTACAAAGGGGATGGGAGGAATGAAAAATGGTAGATCTCCCTCCTGGGACAAGATATTCCCCTCCATCTTCCTCCCTGCTTAGTAGAAACTATCATTTTAGCACCTCCCAGATTCTTCTTGGATGCATTAAGTAATAACAGTGATGGCAGTAGCAGTAGCAGCATTAGCAGCAGCAGCAGCAACAGTAGTAATTAAAAGTAATAGTAATTATGACAATTTATCTTCTTTTCATTGTCAGGTGAACCCAAGTGGACTCTCATTGTGTTGCCTTCTGAGGACCTTCTACATAGTGCCTTCATAATAAATCTTTGTGGTATGTCTTATCAGTCACTCTGTCAAGTGAAGCCTACATCAGTGCTAACACCAAGGTTAAAAATAAAGAAGGGAGCAATATCTCAATTATCATTCCAGGCACATGGTGTAATTGTGCTGCTGGCTGCCGGCCATGCAGCTCTTGTGGTAGCAAACAGTACTTTCCCTCAGCAGTCCCACCCGCCCTGTTTTCATATGGGCTGGGAAGGTCAGAAAAATCAATTAGCAATATAGGATGTTAATGAAAGCCAAGTCCAAACGAAACTTCAGAAACACTTTTCTGAAAGATTAATGTATCTTTGGAAAAAAATGGACATCTGTATCATTTTTAAGAGCTGATTGTGTTTGCTGCTCCTACTAGAAAAAGCCAATGTTCTTGCTCTGTAAGGCAACACTGTCACTTGGATGCCATACTGTCATACCTCAGATGGGAATCGCTCAACTTGGTGTTGTCCATACAAAATCCACAAAAATTACCTCATCTACAGATGAGATGGGGTTTATGAAGAAGTCAGACAAGGTGCAATTGCAAGAGTCAACCACGTTATACAGCCTGATGAGCAGGTCTGACGATAATGACAGAGCCCAGAGTGAGGGTCTGAGCTGACATAGTTCAGGATTTGTAGTTAGATTAGGAATAAACCTCAGATGTCTGAGGTTTATGGACAATGTAGTGTTACATTGAGCAAGTCACCTTCCTTTTAGTGGTCTGTAATAGCAACACCTGGCAGGGGCATTGTAAAGTTTAATGAAGTGCTTCACTATCCTACTGTTAGAGGTGCCAAAGACTGTAAAATATTATTAAATTAATTGTCATCTGGCACATCAGTCTTCAAATTGTTTAATCTAAATTGACTTCTACTTTATAAAATAAATAGTTTACTTCTTTCATGCAGGAATATACAAAGTAAAATATAATCTTGCTGCTCACAAGCCCTATTTAAAGTCATATATAATATATTTGTTAGATATTCATACTATTTTCCTCACAGTTTCCTTTTCTCATTATAAGAGAAATGTCTTAGAACTCAAATTGTCCCCTGGGCTCATCTCTGAATTTTTCTACCTAGGTGTATGATTCAATTAGAATTTTGCTCTTTAGTAGGTGCTTTTCATTTTAATGCGATGAACCTAACAGAACCACATTAGCAAAAGGACACTAGAATTAGGATTTCGTAGTTGGAAACCAGTAAGCATTAGCCAAAGCACTGCTCTGCTTTGGAGCTTACTTTCTTTCTCCAGAGTCTGGGATCTGAGGCCTAAAAAGTATCACAGAACAGGAAGATGGGCCCTAGGAATCATCCACCTTCAGATGCATTCCCATTCCTCCCCCCTGTCACTGAGGATGAAGGGCATGTAGGACAGCTTGGCTAAAGAAATTTGAAGAGTAATTCTGCAGCCTCAAAGGAGAGGAGTGTGCCCTTGAGTGTTGTGCTTTTAAATGTGACTCCCAGTGAATATAAATTCACTGAGTGTTTGGCACGGCCTAGACGAAACTTGCTAAGGGGAAAGTTTCATAGGAAGATTATTGACAGTTACCATTAAGTGGAGACTAAGAGTATTTTGTCTCCTTGGAAAGCTTCTTTTTTAGAAGGATTCTTTCCCCTTGTTTCTCTATCAGGGAAGTATGCAAAATTAAAAAAAAAAAAAAAGAAAAAAAATCATGTCTTTGAACCACTTGATTATTATAATTCACTGTCTCAGGATAATCAAGAAGTGCTAAGTGTCTTTTTGTCTCAAAGGCTGGAAAATAATCATTAGGAACACAGCTCATTTCTGTAATGTAGGGCCAACCCTGATAATTTGTTATAGATGACATTGTCCTGGCTGGGCAATAAGCAAATACTATACATGGCAGCTAATTATCTTAACACCTTCTGAAATTAAACTTTTTTTCCTTACCAATTATACTTATACAAGGAGAGGACATCAGACTAGGGAAAGAAATGTAGCAAAAACTGAAAGAAAAAAATAAAAAAAGAAAAGAAAGAATTCTCCCATTTTCACCCAGCAGGGTACAGATTGTCAATCTTCTTTGGCATCCCTGGTGCAGTCCAGTAAAACAATCATTCCTTTAACTATAGCAAAGAGCAATTTACCGATTATCTGTTTCCTAAAAGCACTGAATGCTGAGTATCCTGTTCCATTTCCTGTCAGATATTCTCATGCAATTAGATACAGGCGGTGGGAACGTAATATGAAATGGGTATTTTGTTCCGAAACATGGCACTGTGCCTGTGCTCTTCCCCATCTCCATGAGCAAAGTTCAAGTGCCAAAATGAAAGGCATGTTTAATGCCAAAGGTGATTCAAGTTCAGGCCAAAAATAATTCCAGACAACTCAATTCTGAATTATTTTCCTTCTAAACATTTTTTTGGGAAGTGGAAATACTGTCGGGTGTTTGAGGCTGGGATGCGAACAGCAAAACCTCTTGCAAGCTATTCAAATGTCAGCCACTATTGTGTACAAAGTCTTCCATATCACTGTGGAATTTGGAAGAGGAAGCCAACAGAGCAGACAGATTTACAATGTACTTGTGGAATTTTCCAGAAACTCTAGTTTTCTTTTAAAAAAACAAAAATGCTGTGAGGATCTGCTCCTTCTATAACATCTTACCCTGCTTCCAAGAAACAGGTTGCCCACATAAAATGTATTTACTGATATTTGATTTTGTAAAATTGCACTTCAGGAAGACAGGGTTAGAAATGATGGGTTAAATATTGGTGTGAAATAAAGTACAAAGAAAAATCCAAATTAGCAAATTTGAAGAGTCTTACTTTTCTTGTATACTATTGCAGAACACCCTTAGACCTTTTCTCCTCTCTTTTTTTCCTCATATGTTGCATTTAAGCTCAGTTATTTCAAATGGCTTCTGAGGCAAATCAGGAGGATTTGTTGCTCAAAATGATGATATTTTGAACCATGTGTCAAATGGAGATGAAACATGAAGCCATGGACTGGTTTCTGAGCCACTTCAATGGGAATTTTGGGATAAGTTCTTCCACGTGAATAGACTTTAAAGACAGAAAAGCTTTGGACAAAGGGATGTGATATGTGATTTAGGCTAACCATGGACTATGGAGGCCCCTAAAATTATACTTGGAGGGTTGAATTTGATTAGGAATCTGTTTTTGAATCATGAAAAGGACTGGCAGACCAGTGGGTTTGTCCCCAGCGGTTAAAGAAAGGGTCTGATTAAGGTGATATCTCTCAAGTTTTATGAAGAGGCTTAGTTGATATGAAAAATGGTTCTGTTTTATCTCAAACCAGGATGCCAATTTATTTGATCTCCATGCAATGGAACATCCAAGTACAAGACTGGTGGTGAGAAAGGGGAAAAATCCCACTTTAAAAAGCACCTTTTTCTCCAGCACAGAAAGGTCACCTAAGTGATTTTGATTATGACTTATTTAGTCTGAAATGCAAGAATAGCCAGAATCCAAAGATTTTGCACCTTTTTGATTGCAGTCAAGTATGGAAATGGAAAGAGGCAGAATCATAGTGGGGAGATGACTCCTTCCAAGGACTTTGAAGACAAATGCCTTTGTGGGCTTCTTGGGAAAGAGTAAACCAAAGAGCCAGAGGTTCAGCAGCAAAATGTTGCATAAGCACAAACTAGACCTGAATGGAAGGTATAGGGACAGCATATAATAAACATTGTTAGAGTAACCACACCTAACAGAGACAGAAAAGCTGATAAAATGATAGTCTATAAAATGCTGCTGAGAAAAAAACCCATCTAGTCCTAAAAGCAGCTCCAGATGGTGTACAGTTGTGGAGATTGAGAGGACAGTGGGCATTTTCCCTCTTTGCTGACACCAGAGAGCCTCGGGATTTGGACCGAGAATCCTGCAGGAGATGTCTGTGAGGACAGCCATTTCCTTGAGGAATCTAGCTCTGAGATGAATGCCATGGGGGTGGAGTTGTGCAATGGGTGCAGAGGCACATGCTCACTCTGATACTCTTATGACCTGAGCTACCTCTAGGAAGAAAATGTAGAGCTCTGCTTCATGCCCCGCTGAGACCAAGTGAAGATGCAGTACTGAACGCTTGGGCTCCCAACAAGCCCAGTGAAAACAACCAATTTGTGTGCTAGAACTGGCTTCTCTCTGGCTGGCTAATGTCTTTCTACTGTCATCCTTCTACTTCCCTGAGACATGCTGTCAAAGACTCTCAGCAGGGAGACCTGTGAGAAAGCTTTATAAATAATAATCCATGAAAGAAAGATAGAAATCTATTCACAAAAATGGAATAGCAAGCATAAACCAAAAATTCATTAAAAATGTATGACCAGAGTAATAAGACTAGCTTTGTTTTAGCATTGGCAGCCTGCAGAAAATAAAAAAAGAGCGAGAGAATCATATTACACAGATGAAAAGGAAGGGAGGCAGAAAAATGGATTAAATAGATAGCAATAGCTGTATACTTTAGCTTTAAAGATTATCATTGAAAAAACATATAAATCTGAGAAAGTTAAAAATCAGGAATGCCAAAAGGGGCAGTTGGATGATGCAGAATTAATTAAAGAGAGAGAAAGACAAAGACAGAAACTGCACTTCACAGGAAACAGAGAAAGGAGTGTGAAATCTGCTGACTTCAGTGAAATCAGCATCTGGACCTCCATGCCAAGAGGACAGAGATGAGACATGAGCCACTCTTTGGAGACTCTACATAGGCTGAATGGCACTGCTACTCTCAGACTACTCTTGCCCAGTCCTGAGAAATGTTTCCCAGTCTTTTGAGAGCTGAGGCCCCCTTCAGGAAGATGTAGCCACCCACACCCCGACCATGTGGCCCTGCCAGGTGTTATGCCAGATGTTTTCCTCTTGGCATCTGCCCTAACTACCCTTTTCTTTCTGCTTCAAGGAGGGCTGACGAACTGGTGAAAGTATCTCCAGACCGTGACACTTGCTCTGATATTTTTAGGACAAGTAAATAAATAATTTTTTACAGATAAAATGTCGCATAAGAATAATAATCTGAATAATAATTTTCCTAGATGGGAAGGTCTTTAAGATCCTCTAGTCTGACCTGGGGCACACTAAAAGCCATGAAACACCACCATTTCTGCACTAAGCACATCACGTGTCTCAGTGTTAACTGGCATTTTCATTAGCTCTATTCCCAGGCCCCTGTTTACTCCTGCTCATCAGTACAGTGGAGCAGGAGTAAACATGGCAAAAAAATCAGCTCAGAAGGAATTGGCCAGTAAGCTTGGATTATGCCTTTTGATGAGAAGTGCCAGCTGGTGGCTTCTGGAGAACTTCTTCAGCCCCAGTCACTATTAGTTTGTCATGTTCCCTGGTGCTTTTACTTAAAGCAGTGGATCAGTGGGTGGCATTTTGATGGCCTTGAGGCCATCAAAGGCTGCCCTGTAGGTTTGTCTCTCAAAGAACGCGGAGCCGAGCAGCGTCCCATACCTCTGGTCTGCCTTCTACTTCACAAAGCAGGAGCACCCTGGGGTGGGTTAAGCTCACAGCACCAAGGGCTGAAGTGGCCAGAGATGTAACCTCCATTCACTTGAGTAAGCCCATGATACATGAACCCAAGGTATTAAATGGTATGGAAAATAGTGTCTGTCCTCTGTTTTGCCTCAGCAGAATATAGCAGTCCTTTGCTGTCCTCTCCTTCACACAGCTCCCTTCACTTCTCAGATTTGTCAGGATGGTAGATGAATATTTTCTTAATTAAGCCAGAGACAAAGCCCTAACTTTCTGCACATGGACAGAGAAGATTAAAACAGAACAATTGAGGTTATTAACACATTACCTCAGTGTGAACCTCAGAAGTGAGCTAGCTTGATTCCAAAATACCTCAGTAATTCCTTGAATGGATTACAGCTTTTTTTTTTAGGAGAGAAAACAAACCCAAATCCTCCTTGACTAGGTTTAACTCTCTATGTCACATTCTGCAATCCCATATTGAGCCAAAACCCACAAGTTTGCTCTAGTCAGATTATAGAAACTAGCTTAAATTTGGATCTGAGAGCTGAAGCCGCTGTGTGACTTTGAGCTGACACCAGATTGTGTAAAGCAGCTGAAGGCTGGGGACTGGAGAACAGAAGCAAGGCAGATTTCAAAAGCTGCTGCAGAAGTGAGTGGTGAATCCAAGGATAACAGCATCCATCTGCACATCCGCTCTCACCGATGCTTGCCCTGCTGCATTGCGAGGCCAAAGTTAGTAGTTATCTGCCAAAGTATTCTCAATGAAAGCTTTTTGGCCTCACATGGGCTGTATTTGGAGGTTGATAGAGAAAGAATGCATAAGATTTTACTGCAAAGATAAAAGGTCCTACAGTTTGTATCTAGAGGACAAAAATTAGGAACAGGTTGGCTTTTAGGTTTTTAAATACATAGGAATTACCACAGTAATCCTAGGAGCCTACAGAAAGATGGGGAGGGACTCTATCAGGAAGTGATAGGACAAAGGGTAATGGGTTTAAACTGAAACGGGGGAGATTTAGACCAGACATTAAGAGAAAATGCTTTACTGTGAAGGTGGTGAGGCACTGGAACAGGTTGCCCAGAGAAGCCGTGGATGTCCCATCCCTGGAAGTGTCCAAGGCCAGGCTGGATGGGGCTTTGAGCAACCTGGACTATTGGGAGGTGTCCCTGCCCATGGCAGGAGTGTTGGAACTAGATGGTCTTTAAAGTCCCTTCCAACTTAAACCATTCTGTGTTTGTCTGGTACCAGCATAGGCAGCAGCCAGCTTAATATTGCATGTTCAGATTGTCTTAGGAAGAACAGATTCATTAAGGTAACTCCAGTCTGCTCTCTATCCTTGAAACAGCAAAGTAGCATCCTGAGTTTCTCCTTGCAGTGAATCCTTGTGATGAGATGGCACCTGCAGCCTTGTTGGCTGGTTGGGGGATGTTTCCAGTCCCTTCTCCATCAGTTCCAGTGCAGCTCCCACAGCAGCAGACACCCACAGTCCCTCAGTTGAACAAATCATGCACAAACAACATGGTCAGAGTCTGGAAAGCTGGTCGGCAACAGCTAGAAATAAATGTACAAGGGCAAGATTTTTAATGAAATAACACAGGTCAAAAGCCCCAATCCAAATCTGGCTCCTGTTTTGCTGCATATAAAGATCTAGATAATATTTTTATTTTAGAAAATTAACTTCTGAAATAAGCAAAGTAGGCAAATGTTGGGGAACCAAAGTTTATTTTGTTGTACCAACTTAGGAAAGCCTGAACCTACTGTTTTTTACCTTTATTTCATATTGTTACCCCAGCTACAGGGTCTTGGACCTTCACCTGCTTTTATTCCAGTTTTACCCATGTGAAGTCCCCAAAGTCTTTTCAAAAAAAAATTATTTGGCTTCCTTGTTAAGTTTATATTTTGATGAAATGAGGGGTTTTTTACAACAATGAGAAAAACTAACAAAAAAGGCAGAACCCTCAGTCACCTCTGGCTCACTCTGTACCACAAGTTTGATTTAGAAATGTTTCCTAGAACTCCTCTGTTTCTGCTCTGCTCTCTGGTGCACAATCTCCTGTGAGAAATATGTTTGTTCTCCAGGAACTTCTGGTTGAATCAGAGCAAGCATTTTTGACTATAGACTATGAAAAAGTTTTTTTCATTCATGAAAAGGTTTTTCATTCTTTTTTTGATTTTGGAGGAGGGAGTAGAAAAAGGAATGAATTAAAATTCTGGGAAAAAATACTATATATAAAAGCTGGTTAGCAATATATATATATTAAAAATGATATCTGTATATAGATATATATCACGATATATAATATATATATTTTATATCTAAAATTATATATATATAGGCAATACAAATATATTTATTTATATATATATATTTATATAGATGTCCAAGTATCTGTTTATAAATACTTGGATCTCTGAGAACTTTTTAACAACTCAGTAGCATTTACCAACTTTTTCATAGCTCAACACTTGTGGATTTTGTAATTGCTGCTGGGATCTCTGGTGGAATTTGTACATTTTGCTAGATAAACTGCTTTGAAATTTTAAAGCTTACTAACACAGAAATGGAAAGAACTGTATATAAGGTCTGGTACTGATGCCACACATAAATTTTATACCGATGTTTGAATACAATGAAATTAATCCCGATTTATTTTCATAACTGTGAAATAATAGCCAGGCATTTAATTGTACAGTCTTTGCAGCAATTAATTATTTCATCAGATCATTCTGTAATCAAGAAGTAAGTCAGGGAAGGAAGGGCTGTGTTGCATTTTCTGTTACACTTACAAATGCAGCAATTAGTAGAGAGAGATCCTCATGAATAAATAAAAATTTACTGATGGCCTCTCATCTATTCATATTTAAGACCCTTTTATGATTTGAAGGGAGCAATTGATTTGGACCCAAGTAAGAGACTATGCTATGACTGCCTGTGTAATATCTGCAGTGAACTTCCAGCTCTGCTCTAATGTGAAAATTGATTAACCACAATTTAAATCCTATATTGCCTTCATTCCAAACACTTGGGCTACATCTCAAGAACCTCATTTCAACAAACATATTTTCCTTTGTGTTATGAATTTTCAGATAAAGAGAGAAAGAGAGACCAAGTTTTCTGCAGAGAAACAGTGCATGGAGATGTGGCTCCTGTGACAATAATCTGTAGCTGTTGCCCTTCACTGAGCCATCACGTTCCCAGGTGAGATCCTGGGACTCCAGGTGCAGCTTCAGTCTGCTGGGAAGAGATGAAAATGCTTTCGCTTGCCTTTTGGGTCCAAGCCAGATGGCAGAGGGATGCATGGGTCAGGCACAATGTGGCAGCTAACGGTGTCTTGCAGCTGCTTATTTACCTCAGTTCCTTGGCCAGTGAGGGACTTGAGGACATGATTAACTCTTTGCCGTTAAAAGAACAATTTAGGCATGTCCTTGGGTGCTTTGTTAAGTGGGATTGGATTGCATTGCATGCCTTGCTAAACTAGTATCAGAGATCTTTTGGTTGTAGTTGATAAGACATTGTCTATAAGCTATGCAACAGAGGCCCAGTCCTTTGAGACTCTTGTCATACTCCTTCCCAAATGACTAAAGAAAGTAACAAGTGTCTAGATTTCTCTAGGACAGGGATTTTAATTATTCTTTTTGTTGATTAGAAGTTTACAAGTCTATGTAAATGTAACAAAGCATGGGACTAGACCATAATGATCAAATCCATAAATATTTAACATGGCTGTAGAAGCCATTTCTCATGGTGGTGGAATTGCAGTCAATTTCAGTACAGACTATACAGAAACAAATGACATGTTGAGGATAGAGGTTCATCTTATGCTCCATAGATTGCCCCAAAGTAATGCCTTAACTGGGCTGTTTGCAAGATAAATCTTCTTTATCATGTTTGTTTTGACAATGCTACTCTTGTCATCTGCAAAGCTCCATCTGCCTGTCCTCTATTAAATCTACCAGTGGGAAAAAAATCAATAATCTATTATTCTCCCGATGACCCTTTTGTTACATTAGAGAGAAATGCGTGTTTGCCTGGGTAAATAAGGG
>JAOXNG010000012.1:150181607-150191728 GCA_028566535.1 Scolopax minor
GGTGAGGGGTGTGTGCGTTTGAGATTTCAAAATTTCCAAGTGCCATCTAGGTGTCACTTGCACCATGTATGCAACCTATAGTTCACCCTTTAAGGAAAGACCTACATACGGCTGAGAAATGGCAGTGGTGTGGTAGTAACCAGTGTCTTAGTTTGGTGGACATCTTTGGCAACTCTTAGTAAAGAAAGTGTAGAAGTTTTCCTACAAAGATTTTCCTTTTGGTTATTTTCTGTCCTTTCCTTCATCCTTACCAGCACCCTTTGCTTCCACAACTTCCACTTTGTCTAAGCAAACCCCAAAACTCTGCCCACATCTCTCAGCTCTCTGGAAGCAGGTGCCTGCTGCTATGGGGTAGAGACAGCCACTGTACAGCTTCTTTCTGGCACTGTTGTCTCATGACTGGAGGGATGTCAAGTGGTGTAACTGGAAATTAGACTGGTGAAACAGCACTTTACACTTCCCCTTCCTGCCTCGCTAGACCTACTCTGTCTGACTCAGCAACAGTGAGAACCTGCCCCTCCCTGTAATTGAGTATATAAATAGACTTTTTCTGCCTCGATTCAACACACTAGTCAGTGGGATATAGAATAAAAATGTTTCAGCTACTGTAAGCTTCCTATGTACCCTTTCCTACATAAGCCAAAGCACTGAGTCTGTAGATAAGAAAACAGTTTGGATCATGGTAAAAAATCCTGTTTATGCTGCTATTCACTACTGTACCTCAGAGAACCCTGATGAATTATGTACTTGAAAATAATGTTTACTCCATGGAGAAAACTTAAAAAAAATCTCACTGATTATTTTCCACAATGAGGTTACTTCAGTAGCTCTAGGTATAATGAAATGCTTCTTGGTTAAAAAAAAAAAAAAAAGGAGCTGCTGTTTTTGTCTGCTCAGATGACATGAAGGACATAAAACTGTGGAAATTTACCAGTAAAAAAAGTCAGAAGTTCACTCAGCTGGAGACATCAGAGACATGCCAAAACCAAAAGCTGATATCCAGCACCCCTCACTGAATTCAAATAAATAAGACTTCTCCTAATTTCACTTAACCCTTTTAAGTATATATGGATGCAAACAACCCTAACAGGCCTCTTCCACTGTTCTCCATGTCCTTAACTCCTCCTGAGGTCAACATCTGCATTTACTGCCTTATTGAGATGGTGCTTAGCCTGCAGCCCAGTCCAGACCCACTCACAGAACCTTCACTAAGGTCCTCTGCTGGATTAGGTATAGCTGGGGTGTGCCCGGCAGAGCACATGGGACCACGCAGGCAACTTTTTCCTCAACATGCAAGCTGAGGGCTACCCACAAGGTTCTTCTGTGGGTGGAAGGCAAACCAGACATAGATATAAACATAGAGACCACACTTCAGTGAGGCAGAGGTGCAACTACTGAGGCTTGAGGGCACACACTAAGGCTAAGTGAGGAAGAGCTATTCCAATGACTACATTTCTAATGAATAAATAATATTTGGCCAGGAAAGGAGAAAGAGCTTGGCTGAGTCTCAAGCCTTGTTGTTTGGACTAAGGTTCAAATTCCTACACCAATAATTGTTCAGAAGATGCAGAATAGCTTTCTATAAAACTGAATGAGGCACTGAAACACAGTCAACTGAGAGCAGCAAATGGGCTGCTAAGCTAGTCAACCAGGGAACCAGGCAGCCAGGTCCAAAGCTGTGATCTAGGTACAGATTTGGGGCTGGAGGTCTTGACCTCAAGCAAGTCAACAATAGCATATTTGCTTTCCTAAAGGAGGGAGAAGCATCTCTCCTTTTCATTGTTATTTTAACCAGAAATCCTATCCTACCATGGAACACTTTCTTATGAAAATTTCATCAAAATTGGCATATTCCCAAGAAAAGTCTCCATTTCAACAAACTGGCATTTTCCAATGATAAACTATGTTTCTGGAAAATACCCAAATTACTGCTTGGCACCTGTTTAAGTTGCTAAATATTGAATCAAGTGGTTCACATTACCGTGGAACACCATAACATTTTTCATTAAATGTTACTCAGAAAAAAGGCAGCTATATCAGAGGAGAATTTTTGTGGGGAACCTCTCTTTTGTAGTACCAAAGAGCACTCTTAAGCAGGGACCATCAGACCATTAAACATGTGAGACTGCCACTTCATGATCAAAACCCTCAGGCTTGTCCAAGATGAAGCACTGACAGCAATAACTGGTATATCTGCCTCTTATTGCTCTCTCTCCCACATAAACCTTGACATATTTCAGCACAATCCTTTATGATGAGCTGTGCTAGGGATATTAGCTGGTTTTAGAAAAAAGTCTAACATGCTTCTGTGAAAGTGGGTTTGGGTCACCACAGCTTCACAAACAGTTCTGCCCACACAACTGAGAAAGTCCAATAATGGATTTGGAACAAATGCAAGTATGAAAAGGGGAAAAGCAGCCTTATGAGGGGCCTCCTGGCTGGAGGCAACCAGCAAGTCTCTAGGGGAGAAGGCTGATGATAAAAAGTGTGACATAACTATGACTTCATTATGATGATTGATCTTTTTCAGCCTCTGCTTGTAGGCTTGATGCAAAACCCACCGATGTCCACAGGAGTCCTTTTTACTGACTTCAAGACTTCTGGTGTCTAAAATTATTCTGTTTTCTAGCCTATCTGGAAGGTACAAACCAAATTATGTTTGCTTTTGGTAGGACAGAAATAGCCTGAGGATATTTTCTTCTTTTCTTCAGAGATCATGAAGATTTCTTATTCAGATGTATATCTCAATGGTGAGATTCATCCTGATTTTAAGTATTTAATATCTTTGCATAACTAATGATTGGGCATGATTCATTTCAGTTACTTGAGACGTGTATTTTGGAACGAGTTGAAAGGCACCTCAGGCAACATTAATTCTGTTGATTACCTCCTGTCTAACCATTACAGATTAAACCTCTTCCATGTATTGGAAGTTGAAAACAACATCTCTTTGTGGTCATGTTAACATTTGTGTCATGGAGCTCTTAGCAAACTTCTTGATGACTCAGATGTCATAGTTTCAAAGGGGTGAGGCACAGTTAGTCTGAAATGCTTATTTTTTTATCTGTTTATGCACACATATATACACAGAGCTACTTAAAATACATACATGCAGAAGGTCCATTTTATTTCATAATGTCTAGACTCTCCACTATAAAGACTCAGCTCCTTGATGCCTGGCACCCTGTAGGTTCACTTATGTGACTGAGAAGTGGATGCTTACTCCTGTTGTGAGTTGTACATCTGTTTAGCACAGCTGTGAATGGGCACATTTAGCATAGGGAGGCAGAGTACCGAGTCCTCAAGAGTCTTATTTTCTTTGACTGCAGATTGTTTCTCTCCTCAGTGCACAGCCACAGCAAGCAATTTCCAGCAGTCAGTCAAAATGTGTATTTAACCCAATGAAAATCTGAAGAAACATTCCCACTGACAGCAAAACACATGACTAACTCAGGGCAGGTCTGACAAAGTCATCAAGAAATCATGAGATACATAAATACAGGTGAATTTTCTTCCTCCTTTCTCCCATTTCAACAGCTACAAATTACATGTAAATGGTTATTCTAAAAAAAAATAATAAAATCCAGTGTGACATTTATCGGTTGTAAGGCACGTGAAGGCTGAGGTTTTCTATTTATTCCCACAGCATATGGAAGACAAGCAATGGCATGGCAGGACATGGTGCAGTGGAAAGACTCCCTGCCATTTCCAGCTGGTATCCTGGATCAATGTGAATTCATTGACCTCTCTGCTATGGCTGTTAATGTGACTTCTCTTGATGTGGGTTCCTATTCACTGGGAATGGGAGTCTTCTCTTCGGGGTGGCATATTCTGTAGTGTTAGGACACCCCACTGGGAAAGAAATAAATGAATGACTCTTCCAGAGTTTGTTCTCTTTCTCCCTGCTGGTAGAATAATTATAGTTTTAAATTACTGTTATTACCTTAATGACCTGTTGCTTGGTAAGAATAATGTGAGGAGATTTATACTGGTACTGGCAAAGAGCAAGTGTTCAATTCACCTCAGATGCCAAAGGCCGAAGAGACATGGTTGGGCCATCAAGAAAGCCCTTATGTTGGTGGACTTTCATGGTGGACATGTTTCTTCTTCTCTTGGAAGTTTTCAGAGCCATACTAAAATGCAGAAGTTAAGATCTGGTAGATAACATATAGATAACATAAGCCTTTTCTGCTCAAATAAGATAAACACTGAACAACTTAACTCCTGTTTAGGAACCTTACCATAGAAACCAGTAGGATTCAGGGATGTTGGTAGACTGGAGATTTTAAAAAATTTTTTTCAGAGCTTTCCAATTATGTTTAAATTTGGGACAACACTCAGCAGTAAACAAGTGAAGTAAGCCCAGAGTAGCATGTCTGCAGAGAACTGCGAGCCTGAGAAGATCCTTGTGCTCTTCTATACCGAGGAAATACATGGGAAGGTAAAAAGTATTGCAAAAGGTCATTGAAGAGATGGCAAGGTTGGGGTTCATGTCTGCTGAGTTTGAAAGTGGCACTTGTCTTACAAAGAGGTCAACAACTGGATTAGTCCTTGTGGCTTGACAGATTTACTTTCCAGTTTTGACACCAATTCCCAGATGAGATGAACTGCACCTTTGAAATTCCCATTTCTCTCTGTTGACTACACAGAGAGTCTGAACAGTTCAGCTGCAGACATTTACACTGAGGCCCTGACACTAGCCAAAGTAGCATTTAATATAACAAGTGAACAAGCAGAAGAAGCAGCTTATGGAGATGGGAACATGGTCTAAGTTAACATCATTAGCACCAATTCCTTAGTAAGACTGGGCTGCCCCTTCCAAAGGAAACATCACTTTTCACTGCAAGAATTTGATGCAGAAAAAAGCACCACTCTTGCAGCTGAAAACTCACAGTAATTGTTCCCTGCAATGGTATGTGAATAATACAGCAAATGCAGGAAAGGCTGGAGTCTGTGGGGCTCCCAAAGGCAAGTGCAAAGTCACTTTCTGCCCATCATTTTCTGCAAAGACTCCAAACCAGGTTAATGGTTGCCTTGTTTCCAGTTCAGAATTTGTAGCAGTTGAGTCATTGCTACCAGGGCTAAGTCTCAACCTGAAGGAAGGTTTTTTGGGAAAGATATCCATGTCAGTAAGTACTGAAAGACCTCAGTCTCAGCAAAAATGTTATTTTGACATTTCCAAGCACTGTGTTCCCTGCATGGCTCTCTGCTAAGGAATGGGATGTTTGAAAAAAAAAAATCACAACTACTTGAGGTTTAGCAGTCTCTATGGGATTGTCTAGTTGCCTTGCATGACTTCAGGTTGGGGTTTCCTTTCCCTTGCACAGATGCCACCTTGGTGTAGCCCAGGTGGAATCAGAAGGGGTCCCCAATCTACAGTTGGTGCAGATGACACTAACATTGGTCACATAGGTTTCTTTGCATTCTTGTCAACAAGAGGATGCAGTTTCAGAACCTTCTTTTTATACGTATCAAAATCATACATTTCATCCAAAACCCAGCATGTTTTGGATGTATAGTGGGACCGAGAAGGGCCATCACTTGAATTATCTAGACAAACCTTCCATTCCTTAGGAATTCAGCTAATAGGGGCCTCATACTGCCATGCCCCGGCAAGATGCACTGAACTGCTTAGTGCTGCTATTATTAATCTCAGTTGAGTCTCACCTTGCTGGGAAGGTGAAAAGGGAAAGATGCAGAGAGGAATTCGCTGAGTTAGCTGTGCTTCAGAATGCTTTTGAGTTGAACTGTTGGTCTGCAGACATTTGGAAAGTGATTGGAGTATTTCCAAATGGTTGAGATGCATTGGCATTTTTTTTCTTGGAAAAAAAAAAAAGTTAAGAAATTAAGGTAATGAGTGAGATTTGGAGTCCCTCCTATTCCCATCAGAGTTTTATGTTCATCAGATTGCTGTTGGAGGCAATGTACTTCAGGTTTGTCTTTGTGTCTCAGTCAGACACATATTTTTTCTCAGTAAACGAGGTCCTGGGAGACAGAAAGGCGACTCCATCTCGTAACCAGCAGTTTCACTCCACAGCAAACCCGAGACAACCTGAAGGCTACCAGCACTGTGAACCTTTAGCCCCCAAGCCAGCCACGACTGATGCTGCCACTTGAGAGTGTGTCACAGCTGGGTGTGTTGGGCTCAGTATTTTCTTAAGACATAGACAATCTCGGTGTGATGTTTATTTTATTCTTGGCAGGTAACGTGGGGAATTGTCAATATTGAAGACACATGCAAATGTTTCACTGGTCTGATGCGATAACAGCTTTTTTCCTTTATTCACAAGGTTTTCCAGACTTATTCCCGCTCTGCCTTTTGACACAGCCATGCTCATCTATCCCCCTAATTTCGCGTGAACTATCTTTGCAGACAGAAGGAGGTTCGTTGTTGTTCTCTCTCTAAATCTGATTAATGCCTGCAAAGTTCACAGGCTTTCTGTGCGTGGGGCAGAGCACCCCTGAATATAGCAATAATGCTGACCTGTTCCCGTTTGCATTAGGAGTTTCTGCTTTTCTCACCTATATGTGAGTTCACCTCTCCCAACATCACATGCTACTGCTGCCACTTGCCTTTTTTGTTGGCAGCAACTCCATGAGACTCTGGATATTCTCCTTTCTGTCCAACATGATGCTCTCCTGTCCCCACAGGGCAGCCGAGATACAACTGGTGTGAACATAAGCAGCAGTTTATTAAGATGGATAATTGTGTGATGGGAGCCTTTGGCATGAGCCAGCCTCAGCTTTGGTTGTTTGATGGTTGAGATTGATCCAAGGGGGAAAGAAACAACCAGAGCATTGTCGCTGAGCCCGTTATCTACCCTGCCTTCCTGAGACCCACGATTCGTGGGCATTTCTTCCAAACTGACCGTCAGCTTCCATTCTCCAGCCACAGTTCTTCCTTCTTCCCAGTGGCAAAACACAGCTCAGCTCTACCAAGGTGAAACAAGGTGTTCAGAGTTACTGAGTGGCATTTAAACTTGCCTGGAATGCCAGCAGGTCTCACTTAGTATTACATATGCTCAAAATATTATGGTTTGTTCTGCTTTTATACACAAAATCTATTACTTCTAGGCTGCAAAAGATGCTTTCTATCATTCCATTGACATTTTTAGCCAGTCTGAGTCTTAATACAATTGCTTTGCTGAAAAATGGCCTTTCAGCAGTTCTTAGACATTAGGTACTTGTTTATTAACTACTGATGCCAAGTAAAATCGTTGGCCATTGTCTGTTCCCTGAATCCAGTGGAGCAGGAGGCTCTGGCTACTCAGAAGCAATACTGGTGTTCTCTTTGATAGACTATTAACGTGGACTCCTTTTCTTTCAGCTTCGGTCTTGCCCCAGCTGCTCGGTTATGAGCATCCCTCAGTCCTGAGAGGACATGGGAACAGAGGAATCCATTTAGTCGGCTGCAGGAGTGGGACTGTAGGATGTGTGTAGTCTATACACTGTTTCACCTGTCAAAACCTTGCTTCAGGCTCTATTTGTTTGATGAATGGAGTGTCTCCAGGGACAGGGTCTTTGGAATACCATGAGTTTGACATGTTTCTCCAACTTTCTTCAGATTTAGTGTGACAGAGCAGAGTGTCACACCCTGGGAAGGTAAAAGATTAGCAATACCCTGACACTTTGTAGTGCTGGGCTTGCCCTACACAAGCCCAGTGTAGGTGGTTGGTGGTGGTGGTATTTGCAAATGGCAGGAAACAGTAAGACTTGTCAAGTCCAACTCAGCAAATTTATAGCAACTTCATAAATGAATTTTCCCTTTTATTTCTTCCTTTTGAATTGCTGAGAAAACTAAGAAAAGGCCTCCAGTGTATTTGCAAGGTCATTTCTGCATATGATCCATGGTCTGGAGGAGTCGGGAACAGCTTTCTTATAATTCTATGTGTTGGTTTGTTCTGACTAGACATAGAAATCACGGGCGATTTTCTGCTCCCTGGGTTCCATAGACTGGAATTTTCTCATCAGTACAAATATTTAGTTCAAAAGTATGTGATCAGGAATTGAGGAAGAGGATCCTTGCTCAGTGCCAGTGGACAGAGCGCCACTGGACACACACTGCACCAGGGCAGCCAAAGTGCTGGCTTCCAGCTCGCCATCCACTTTCCAGGAATATTCTCTCACAGATGCTTGAAATTCTCTGCCTCTTCCTGTGTTCCTACCAGTTAATACATTCATTTGAGTAATTACTGAGAGCAAACACAAGAAGGGTATGAACCCAGACAAAAACAAATTGGTGTCAAGGTGAAGCAGGTGGTGCAAATTTTATTTGCAGTGTTTGCGCAGCTCCTGGATGGGAAAGGAAAAATCTTAGTCCTTCCCAACTGAATTGCCAGTCAGTAGGACAGCAAAAGGCATCTTTCCCTGCCCTTCAAAACCCTTTTCTTTTGCAGTATGGCATCGCACAAATACCAGTGCATTTACCCTGCAATGTAAACTAAATCTCAGTGCTGTGTTTTCGGTGCCTCACAACTCATTCACCGTATGAACTTGAAAGGAAAGAGATGCCCCCTGTTCTGCTGCCTGATAGGAGGATGCTGATCCCTCCTGAAGACTCACAGCTGTTTTTCCTGAAGTCTGACACACAGTGGGACCAAAACTGTGCTCTGTGGTCGCAGGTGGCCTATAAGCTGTGCTCAGAAGTCTGTAGCTTGGCTACAGCCCCATGTTGTTGCCTTCACAACATTTTCAGTCAATGCATGGTGTTGAGGCTGCGCGTAACTGTCCCAGACTAATGTTAAGGATTGCCAATGGTCTATGACCACCAAAGTTTGGGAGTCTCCATGTTAGCACATGAAAGCAGCTCCCATCATCCGTTTTTTGGGAAGGAGCCATCTCAGAGCAGGGTTGGGTGGAAAACTGCACCCAACTGGGATGGCGCTGAAGGAAGCTCCTGGTTGGCTTTGTCCATAGGGGTGGGGATGGGAGCAGGGGAAGAGCTGTGACCTTTTAAAACCCATAGTGCCTACCACTGCAAACGGAACGCTGTATTGTATTATATTATACATGACTACCGTGTAAATAAAGTACAATAAATGTGGTGTTTGTTAGGATTTTGATACAAGTAAAATGCAGTCTGCAGAAATGTGTTTTTATTTTTCCCCACTTTTATCATGTTCCAGGCACAGGGACATCTGGGGGCGTGTGAGCTAGAAAGGCATAAATGCCATTAGATGGGAAATGTTTGCAAAGAGAAAATGTTACAATTCTTTTTGCCCTGTGTGGCCGAGACACAGGCACCATATGAAAACCATCCAGAGGGGGGGTGGAGGGGCAGCTTAAATATGCAGGAGAAGAGCAGCTCCTGACTTGAGGTGGTTTGTGAGCAGAAGGGATGGTGCTGCTCGGCCAGTCCTTGGCCATACTTCATTCGTGATGGAGGAAAAGTAAAGTTTTAGTTTGTCTGATTTCTCTTTGCTTGTTTTCCTGATGGGGGAGCATATGTCTTGCCTCTGTAACCTGGTTCTTCTCCACCCTTGAGATCCCTTAGTAAGCAGCTACAGCTGAGCAAACTTGAGAGCTTAAAATTCAAAGCAGATGGGGAAAGAAGTTCTCCTGTCCTTAACTCAAGAAGCTGGCCCCTCTGTGGCTCTGGCAAACACCGAGGGGCTAGGTTTTTGGCTAATAATATTAGGAACTTGCTTTGTTCTTTAATGGACTCCCTCTTCCATTCTCATATTTCTCCATGGTGTATATTTCTCCATGGTGTAATAACAGAATTAACACGTTACAATGAGGCAGGTCTGCTCCGTGCCCTCCAACTCCTGATGCATCTCTTGACTCGGATCTTGGTGAGTTTTGCCCAGTCTTCAGAAGCTTAGGAATTCTCTGGCAAGTGTTTGCAGCTGGTGTGTGGATGTAATCCTCCGTTGGTGTGTGGAGGGTGCTTCCACATTGATTTGTTAGAGGAACAGGACCTCCCCATGCATTTTGTCAAACCTGCAGCTCAAAATGCCCCCCCACCCCCCAAGCTCTGTGCAGTCCTCCACAATGTTGGAAGACTATGTGCCTGCCTCTGAACCAGAGCAGACAGTGATGTTCATCCCTCATATCACTGCTGTTCTTCATAGTCACCTTGTCACCCATTATGATGTCACTAAGACACTTCCCTTCCAAGA
>JAOXNG010000012.1:150257739-150268711 GCA_028566535.1 Scolopax minor
GAAGTTACATCTCAGTACATCTGCCTGGCACCAGGGCACTGTATCTTTATGTAGTCTTTGTGTCATGCTCTTCTGCTATGGCAGATGGCATGGGGTGCATGGTCCTGTCCAAGAATGGACTCTAAATCTATTCCAGGGCAGGAAAGGCCCTGGCCAAGCCTTATTTAAGACCAAATGAGTAACACACAGGGGATACAACCATGTATTCAGTATAAGACTTCCCCATATGGGAAAATGCAATCTTTTCCATGTTAGACTGAACATCTGAAATAGTAAGTATCACTCTGCTCTCCAGAGCTCTAGCAGATGGATGGACTGGGAGTGTTTTTTAAGCCAATGTGCATCTCTCCAAGCAAAATGCCACACTCCATTATTCTGAGCTGGAAGAATAATGAAAGAATCAATCAAATCCTCTAACAGTGACAAAAATCAGACAAAAATCCATGTCAGTCTCTTTTGAGGCTCTAAGAGGATTAGGTTCCTCAAGCAGGAACTCTTCTACAAGGGTTTGTTTATGGGGAGAAAGAAAAGTTTGACAGATGTGTATGGCCAGTTCAACAAAGCAGCCTGTAAAAACCTTATATGCTATCTGAAGTGACACAACCTGGTTCTTTAGGTCAGGGTTAGGATCATGAACCTGAAATGCAAATTTGACTCTGACATGAACAGACCAAGAAGCATCACACAAATCCATGTGGGGCTTAGCGCTTTTGATTTCCTTTCCTGTTCATCCTTTTTGTCTACTTTAGTTGTAAACTCTTCAAGACTGTCACTATAGACACACTTTCAGAAGTAGCTGGTGAAGTGATTAATACAACCTGAAATCCACTCAGGGACTCTTGTGGAGTCCCGCTATGCTAGATATATGTTCAGTGATGGAGATGAGAGGTACCAAGGAAACCTCTCTCCCTTTAGCAGTGTCTTCTGAGATTGTAGTAGTGCAAGAGCATATGAGATTGTAGTAGTGCAAGAGCACTGCTGTATACTTCTCATCTACAGGGTGACTGCACATGACTTTGTGTCTGATAACTTTTCCAGGGCCACTGAAGAGATAACTAACTCCATTTACAGCATATAGAGTGGAGTGGGATTCCAACCTTAGCTAGAGACTATTAAAAATCAACAAGAGTCTGGTCTAGTATAAAAACAGTATAGAATAAATTAGCCAGATATCTAGGAGCATGCATTTTCTGCATGGAATATAGTGTTTTGGAGAATAAAATGCATAGGGTAGAGTTCTCAGGATTTTCTAGTACAATAACTCCAGCAGAAAGAGTTTGTAATGTTAACCTTCCACTTCAGCACTTCAGAAAGTGCTGGGTTACACAAGTTAAAACTACTAAGCAAGACTTCTTTCTCCCAGGTGATTGAGATGAATTCTAATGACTGGTGCCATTCACAGACTTGGGCTGGGTCTCAGGCTATGTTCTCCCGGTCAGAAACAATGGAAGTCCCAGAACTTGATTAGTTGCAATGTATTGTGAAGGTTGTTTTAAACAAACAGACTTGACTTTACAGTTGCCAGTGGCTGTCAGCAAGCACCCAGTCAATGGCAACTGGTACCTTTGTGGGCAACAGCAATTTGTCTGTACAACTGGTGGGTGGCTGTGTTCACTACTGCAACACATTGTGCTAGACATACAGAGACATATACACTGGACAGCTGCAGTCCTATAAAGGTTAAGGCTTATTGTGGTCCAGCAGGGAGAATGGTGATGTTCTGGGTGTTATTGCTCTCTACTATTTTCATTTAAGTCTTTATGATATATCTGGCTGTTTCATAGGACAAAGCTACTAAAACAATCCCTGTCCCATGCTGAAGGAAAACACAGGAAATGTTGGGGATTGCCAGGAAAAAAACAAGTTAGAAAAGTCCATGTGTTCTGCCCATTCCCCTTCTTCTCATTTCAATTCCTAGCTCATTCAAAGCACAATGATTTCCCATCAAACCACACATTTCCCAATTGATATGCCAAACCTTTCTAGGTTAGTTTGGGCCTTACCCGTGACCTGAAAACCTCAGAGATATTATGTGACCTTCTGGGATTTGATGTGATCATTGAGCAAAGTCAGATGATTTCCATGCACTTTAATTTGCACTCTAAATTTCTTGCTCAGCTATAAATACAACAGCATTATATTTTTGGGTATATCTGGCTTCCTAATTCCAGGCAGAGCGTGTTGAGTGTGAGAAGAGCATCTGATGCTTATTTGTTAGAGACCCATGCGAGTTAAGAGCTCCTTTTAAAAAATGATGCACTGCAGAGGACTGAAGGCAGCTGACCTTTCTGCACATTAACGTTCTGTGCTGGTGAAAGAGTGAGTGCTATTTAAAGGTGTCACAAGAAAGCAGGAAAGAGGGAAAGTTGTTTGTAGCTATTTAAACAATGATTGCACACTAAATGAATCTCTCAGAAAATACTGGAAATATTTCTAATGCTAGTGGTTTTCCTTTGCAAACAACATGACAGATTTTCAGATTAATTAGACTGTGATAGTCACCAGATGTGATTGTTTTCCAGAGTCATTTTTAAGACAACCCTGCTGAAATGATTTGATTTTTTGTCAAGCTTTTTCCCCCCAACAGGAGCTTGTATTGTCTCTCTCCCTGTGCCCCTGCCCCTCTCCCATCATCTTAATCTTAGGTGTTTTGGTCTTTATCGACCTAAAAGTAAGTTGAGACCTAGAAGTTTCTTGGTTTAGTGGCAGCTTGTATCAGATATCCAGGTCTGTGGATGTGCATGATCTACATGCGATTTTGCACCCTTTCTATCTCTGTACCTGTTGCTCCCTATAGCTTCTGTTGTTTTGATCATGGGACCAGCTGCCATTCCAAAAGTAATGGAAAAATTTGCATTGAACTCTAACAAGCGTTCAGGTAATGCCAAGTGTAGGAAGTTTCATCTGCTAAATTTGTTTTATATGAATGTGTATACAAGTATTTCAGCACCAAACCTGATGTGATGCAGCCAAATGCTGTAGCAAAGGTGAGGAAAAGTATCTGTTATTATCTGATTGCTCCAGAAAAAATAAAAAACCTCTTCAGCTTTAAAAGTCCCTAATGTGCTTTGGCAACCACAGTAATGAACATCACACACTCTTGAGAGCTTGAATCCAGCAGGAGTACAAGATTCAACATAAAGAGTGCCAAGATTATTCTCTAGAGTAGCCTTTCAATACTGGTAGGATCGTGACCATGAGGAAATGTCAACAGCAAAGATAGATTAGGAGGAAAATTCACAAGGATGTCTGAGATGCCAGTACCTATTTTATACTGTTTGGCTAGGGAAGAAGGGTCTCAGTTGAGCTGGTTGATGTTCCAGTAAAACTTTGGGCTTATTTATTCCTATGGATCTCCAATGCATCTCTCTGTGACTGAGATTTGCATCGGAAGACTAGAGGCCTGAACTGATTAAGGATCTTTCAGATGCAATTGGGGGGAGATATGTTCCCATGAATGGTTGAAGAAATGTAATCTATGTGTTTTCCATTGAGGAAAGTCTTTGTTATCCCACTGGTTGGGATAGAAATTGCAGGACTTGGTAGACAGCCAGGCTCCAGGTTAAAAAGCAAACAAGGATTAAAAGCAAACAAAGTCAGAAATAAAAGTTAATTTTGTGCTGGGCCATAAAACTCATTTATTTAGATTATCTAGCTGTAGGTACTTGAGACTACCTATGCAAAAGCAGCTCTTGGCTGGGTCACGATAAGCAGGTTGGATTTATCCTGAGCAAGGCTACTCCCTGCTATGGGAGTCAAAATTAGTAACTTGGTCATCTGTTTGTGCTTTAAATTTTTCATCTTTTAGGCCAAGATTTTCATCCTATCTGCAAGTGTGAAAAGATGTTGCTGTGCCATTTGTACTTGTTTCAGGTTTTAAATGCTTTCTTCTTCTTTCAAGCACTAAAAAGTGGCCTTCTACCAAAGAAATACAATCTTAAGTTTTCTAGGTAAATGAATCTAACAAGAGAGATTCATGATTCCTCCACAAGCTCTCACCCCTTGAATCTTTTCACCCATCTTTCCAAGACAAAGGAGAGAGATGTGTGTAAAGATGTGTCTATAGTCTGCTGCGGCTGAAACCTCAAGAGTTAGAAAACAAACTCATCCTTTTTTAAAACATTTATTTGGACAACACATCACCAAGCTGCGCTTGCTGGTGTTTTCCGTGAGTCACAATGACACCAGAACACCATGAATAGGTCTTCAGCAAAGTACCTTCCAGAAGCTTCTCCTCTGCCTCAAAAACACCATTCAAGCCTGCTAGATGCATTAAGAAAAGACTAAACATCTGAATTTGTGGAATAAACTACAAAAAGACATCCAACAGGAGGGAATCATAGTGCATAACAACTCGGACACATTTATAATTACAAATTATTTCTTTAAAAGAGATCCTGAAGGTTTAGGAGCATTGAATTGTTCTCCCTCTATTTAGATGCTGCTGAAAATTCCTTCCCAATCTAACCCATGTGACATCCCCATTTCATGCCCCTAAGCAGGATGCTATGTCTTTAAGCAGTCTGTCCTGCCCTGAAACTACCCCTGGTCTGAAATACCTGGGTGAACTCAAAACGGTTTTCAATGGCTTGAAGTATGCTGGAAACTCTGCTCCCTTCTTCTGAGGCACCAGAAAAAAGAACAGTGTGACCGGTCTCTGCGCTGTGGTGATACGCTATTAATAATTCAAAGCAGCCAAGGCTTTTATTCTGGCTTTGTTACTTTGCAGTACAAATCTCTCCCCTCTGTCATTCAGCGGGAACTACTAATCTGACTAAAATATTAGGATTTAACGTATTTTCACCTTGGGGACAGCATTAGGTAACACTGCATTCTGGGGAGGGAAGGGGAAAAATTCTTCTTGTCAGCCTTTGTGAGAAGTTTGAGAAATGCGTCATGAATCACAGGTTGCAAATAGGCAACTGGGTTGTTTGGAAGATACTTTCTGAGCATTTAGCCTCTCTTTCTTCCCTCCACACAACTTCAAAGGAAGCTTTTATTTCCATTTTTCTTCTACTGCATCCGGTGTTTTCTCAGCAGAGGCTTTTCTGGCTCTGGTACAAAGGCCTCCAGAAGCCTTGTCAGGCTGGGTATCTCACGTACGTAATATCATGTGCTTATATAAAAATGACAGGGAGACAGCATGATAAAAATCTACTCTTGCAGTGAACTCTTCATCCATTTAACTCAAGGCCACATTCTTACTTGTGAGGGAAAGTACGAACACTCTCATTACATCCAAGGTCACACAACTACCACAAAGATTTCCTGTGATCTCACTAAATCTTCTGTGAATAGAATCCTGTTAAGAAACAAATGCTCTTCCCCTGTGGGTCTTACAGCCCTTACTTAGAACAAATGCAATGGGGAGATTTTGCTCTGAGCATTGGGGTAAAGAGAAACAGCACAGTGAGGGGCGGTGGGGTAGGAATGGTAGAATACAATTGGAGGAGTAATTCAGTTTCTTTCCTGATGCTTGACTACAGAGGGTTTTTTTCCTAAAATCAATGAAGCAGTTATATAAGAAGTGATAGGGAAGTTAAATAGCTTGGTAGAGTGTCTGCCAGTGAGCTGAGCCACTGGTTTACAACTCCTCCAGTGCCTTCCAGAAAGGGAGATATGTAACAAATTATGTTTTTTTTTCAAGCTCTGAATTGATGCATGAAATGGGAAAGGTTTACTTTCCTCATCTTCAATCAATCAGTACTAGCAAGACCTGTGAAACATTCCCAGGACTGAAGATTTTGCCTCCTGTTTTGGTTGTTTATCTCAGTGGTGAAGAGATAATGCCAAATTCATAGATTTAGAAAAAAAAATATCTTGAAATATCCAGTCTGACTGTTGGGACTTTACAGAGTGTTGAAAGCCTCATTGTTCCCCTCTCAGTGGGCTCAGGCACTTGTATTTGAATAAGGCATAATTTCCACAAAGGTCTCTATAATCTTGTTTTGAACTCTTCAGGAGATAATAGATTCACTGTTTTTCATGGTAGTTTGTTCCAGTGGTTAATCATATTTGCTGTCAAAAGTATGTGCTTTATTTCTAATTTGACCTTGTTTAGCTTCCCATCATTATTTTTGTTCTGCTTTTCTTCACTAGCTTAAAGATGTCTGAAGAAACTACTATTTTTGGCCCATAAAAGTTTTCATGTATTGGAATTAAATCAATTAACTCCAGCAAAGACTTCCATTTCCATAAGCCACATTGCCTGACTCAGTGCTGTCATTGACCTCCAGCAGAGTTTTTATGAACCCAATTTTTGTCAACCCTGACAGTCTTAGAGATCACAACACAGAGCAGCTGAGACTACTGTGAACCAGAGAAAGAGATTGGCATCTAACGTAGACTTACACAGAAGACAGCTGTCCAAATCTGAAGTTATGACCTTGAGCAAACGTGATGATGGCTGTTGTCTAGATATAGTGGTGTCTACCTCAGAGGAGGAACTCTAGTTGGACACCAGTCTCTGCTGCAAAGACAAATTAGGAGTTTTGTTTTGTTGGGGTTTTCTGTTCATTTATTTTGTGGTTTATTTTTTGTTTGTTTGACTGGTAATCATGTAACCATTGGAACATGGAACAAAGCCAACTTCTTCCGACTGTGTTGGTACTAAGATACAATAGCTTCTGACATCCAAAAGACATATTTCAGAATGGGTTTTAAAACAAAAGATTTTGTTTTAAAAACAAAAAGATAATAGTTTGGAGCTGTAAGGATGCTTTTTTTCAGACTCTGTGTCTGAAAGTGGAAGTTCACATTGCAGCTGTTGCCATCAAAATTTTATTTTGTTTGTTTGCTAAGCGATGCTCCACAAGAGACAGTGCAAAAGCATAGGTTGCTACTAGCCAAGGCTGGCTAATGTTAATATGTTTTGCATAGGAATACAGCTTAAACATGGAGGAAGCAACAAATATGAACGTGAACACAAAATCTGTGAAACTGTGTTCTAGGAGCAATGGATGATACTGGTGAGTTTGAAACTACGTTCACGGTGAGTGTGAAACTGAAAATAAAATCTTGACTTTTATCTGTAAAGCTCAAAATAGTTTGGAACTTGTTTCATGGAGGATTTTTCTTCTTTCACATCATTCTCAGGCCCATGTATGCAGTTCTGCTCTAGTCCTCTAACTCTGATCAAGATGGGAGCAGACAGTTCTCCTTGCAATCATGCTGTATATGCACCTTTCAGTTCATAGAGCTGAGGGTGGAATAACTCTGGGAGGGAAATATGGTGGAGATCCTTAAGCTGCAACAGACACATGATCAGCTTCATCTGAGAGGGCAAGAAGAAGGCATGTTGCTTCAGTTGATTTTAAACTATTGGGCATGGGTCTGTTTTTTATTTCCAAATAAATTCTGAATTGATAAAGAAAATGGAAACTATGAAAATACAGTTTTCTGTTTGTTCTGCAGGAAGCTGTGTACAAAAAACCACAAACCCATAAAAGTATTTGTTGGAGATGGTTCCATAAAAACTTGCCTGCTAACATCCATACAATAGTTTCTGAGAGCTAATGGGTCCTGCTGAGTTAATTGCCAGGAATAGGGGAATCTAATGAGGCAGCAGATGACTGCGTATGGCAGTGTCAGCTGTGGCATAGGGGAGATTTTCCCTGTGCCCTCATTACCCTGTGAGCAGGTCTGGGACAGCCAAGGTGCTCAGTGGCCATTATAGGAACTTGCAGGTAACTGGGCTGTTAATGAAGAATGAGCTGTAAAGGCAGCATCTTGACTTACTTTGTGGGATGGGTCCTGCTAGGGTCTTCTTCCCATCCTCATTCAGATAAGAAAAGTGTTAGGCTACAGCTCCCAGCCTACCTAAGACCCCGGTTTTACCTTTCTCAGGAAAAAGGCCAAGGGGAAACAGCTGGTGCCACTGTGACTTCTGGTCTTAACCATACAAAGTGCATTGACCCCAGAAATGAGGATGTGACTCCTGCCTCCTGGATGGAGCTATAGTGCATCGATTTGGGCACATCCAGAGGAGGTAATTGCTCATATGAAGCAAAGTTACTTGGTGATTTATAGAAAATTCAAAAACTGACAGCCTGTAATGATAGTCTTTGTGAGGAAAGATGAGTAGGAAGAGGCTGTTGTATTTTTATTATTTTAAGTAACTGATGAGTTAATTTAAATGATACTTAATATCCTGTTGCTGTAAAAATATCCCTTGGCATATCCCATGTCACTGTTACTGGAAGAGTGTTTTGCAATCAAAAGTAATTTCACACATGTCATTTGTTTTAGAACCTTAGATTTTCAGCAAACCTGCTGAGATTTATTTTCTCCATGTGACAACAGTAATGTTTATTTATTTTTTTTAAATATTACAACGCTGAATGTGGCATTGATGTCAAGACCCTCAAAAGCTACATGGACTATGAAACTGAGAGATGTTCAGCATATCAATATTAACATATTTATCAGCCAGAAAAAAACAACTTTGGCTGAGGGAGGTCTGGGTGAAGTAGCATGAGTGGCATTTTACAGGAGATGCTGTCTAACCAGCCCTGCATGCTGCTGTCATTTTCACATGAAAGAGCTAAATGAATCAGTCTCTGGATAGCTCTCTAACTCTGACAGCTATCACCTAAAAAAGAGCTTAATGGAAAATGGACAGAAGAAAAAGTGGTGAGGTTTTTTTGAAAATATTTGGCTTATCTGCTGAAGTTACATAAACCAAGGATTATTTTTTTTTTCTATCAGGACAGCTAATGAAAGCATTCCTTAAATACTAACTGAATGGCAGTAAGTTTCAAGGGCCTAGAGACATGCATATTGAATTTTTACCCCTTCCCTCCCATCTTCTGACTGCTCTGTTATATTTCTTTTCCCCCTCCTCCAGCAAAGTGCAGAGCTGGGGAAACCCCAAATGCTGAATTGTGTCACTGCCACTGAGCAACAGAAAAAAAGATTGATGGGGAAGTTAATAAGTTGACTGTGCAATTATAATGCTTACCATGTACCGCTGGCGATGGTTAATGTGGCTATTTCCTGCTCCCCTGATCATTTCACTGTGTGTTCATCAGGTGAGCTCTGGAGCTGGGCTCTCTCCTCCCTGTGTTGCAGCTTGAGAAGACACATGGCTATCAGCCACCTTTGCAGTGTTGTGTATTTGTATAAACGCCTTGCCCTCCCATTGCACTTAATATATTCAGCTGTATTTCTGCTAATAAGAAAAGGATTAGATGATTTTTTTTTTTTCTTGCTGAGCCTTTAAAAATGTGTGAATGACTGTGAAGTAATCAGGAATGAAAATAAAACTGAGGACAGTGAGTGATATTTCCCCCTGTGTGCAAGGGCAATTTTTTAAATTGCTTTTTTTTTCTCAATATACACTTCTGAATGATATCACACCATTCTCAGATGAAGTAAAATCTCTTCTGTCTTGAATCTTAATGTGAGCGAAGAGTAGATACCTTGACAGGTATCAGTACCTATATGTGATTTCCTGGATATATATATCTGAAATTGGTGAATTGCATAAATTAATCAGTACTAAAACCTTTTCATTGTCCTGCAAACAAGCATTCTTGCCACAGATATGATCTTTGCTGGAATATAAGAGTGATGGTTGCAAATATGCACTTGGAGCAGTACAGAATAATGATTTTGGTACAGAACTATTGTCTAGATAGTCAATATTCCATCTGCTTTAATGATTAAGAATGAGTACTTCAAAGCTGGCATAAACTGCCCTTGATGTAGGTGATTGTATGTTTCTTTTCAGCCTGTTTGTTTAGAAAACAGTTAAATCAGCAGAGCTTATGGCATGGAGCTTGTTGGAGGGACAGAGGTACAAATTTCTGAGCAAGCAGCTGGCTGCGGTTTGTTTCTGTAGTGCACATTCGTAGAAATAAATAAGGTGACATCAAAGAGTATTGTCAGTTTCTGCCAAGGCGTTCTCCTCCTAGTAGGGAAAATCTAGTAAAGCTCTCAGTATAGAGCTAGCTGGTTTGGCCAAAGATTTTTGCCTTTATTAACCCAGGCATGCATGTATTAACCAGGTTTGGCCTTATAGGTCCTTCTTATATGAGCAATTCTGCCCTCTGTGAACAAGAAACCCTGCAGATAGAGTTGTGAGGGAAAGCTGAATACTCTAATGGTACTGTGAAGTCATAGAGTAAAACTAGAAGACTGAGAGCATAAATAATAGCTGCTGCTCCACTGAAATCAGATGCTACAATGAGGAATAATGTTGTTGAACCTTTAAGCTCATCACACTTGAAAAGGCACAAATGGTTTAATTGCTGGGGTGACAAATAGCTATCTAGTGTAGATAAATAGTCCCAAGCAGGATTTACCTGTGACAGTCACAGGTGGAATTCCTCACTAAAGAATTATTCACGGCAGTGAGCTGATTTAGCAAACTCTTTATCTGGTTAACACAGACTCAGGCTTCATTAGCAGCCAATTTTGCTTGGAAACACAGTTATGCTAATGGAGATTTTGAGAGGGATAACACAGAAAGCCATCCCTGACTGTGATAAGAAGTGAAGATTTGGGCCTGTACTAAGAAGCACTGAAGTTGCCCTCCCAGCTCCAGTCTCTGATCTTGTTATCTAGTTAACACTGTCCATTCACTGTTAATTGTCATTACAGAGGTTGGCAGCAGTGGTGACAATTAGAAAACCAATTCAGCTGGGATATTAGTAAGAAGTAAATGTTTAGAGAACTAGGAGAAGTGAACCTTGGAAGGAGGACAGCTGTTAATGAGCTATTTAAACCAGCCAAATCTTCCTTCTTTAGTGCCTCAAATACCACTGTAATCGTGAAATTAATTTAACTGCTTCAGATGCTAGCCATTCTTTCTCTTCATCTCATACAGTATCACACTGCCCTGGGTGAGTTGAGGGGCTCAGCCTTCCCCGTGTGGCATAAAAAATGGTATTTGTGGGGTGGCCTATTCAACAGAAAGGTCAAACTTCTGCAAGCTATTTCCTTTTGTCAGCTAGGTCAAGGGTGCAAAAAT
>JAOXNG010000012.1:150276473-150305344 GCA_028566535.1 Scolopax minor
AAATAGAGTGGTATTTAAATGACCAAAATGAATGTATTTGCAAGAGCAGAAGAGGTAAACTTTTAAATGGGTAATACTAGGACGTTCTTAAAACTGGAGAGTAATCTGCCAAGATGAAATTATAATAAATATCCCTGTAACTTGGCACATTTGAAAACAGATGATGGAAGACTTGGTCAAAAGTGACCATAGGAATTCCATGATAGGAAAAAGTCTCAGACTAATACAGAGTAAGTAAATATGTCCTTAGAAGTCTTGCTTTTGCAAATGTAGTGTGTACAATGGAAGAATGACTGTTGAAAGCTGCATTTGACGAAGAGAATTATCAGTTTGTGTTAAAACAAATCCAAGAAATTAGTTTGTTCTTTTGTCACAATAGTACCTCAGTAATGAAGTCTGGTATTAGTAAGTTTTTCAAGAACTGCAACTGTTGCCTACCTTACTTTCTGACTATTGCAGGTGCCTTCGCTTGCAAGATGGTACCATTTGTTCAATCCACTGCTATTGTAACTGAAATTCTTACAATGACCTGCATTGCTGTGGAGAGACACCAGGGAATTGTGCATCCACTAAAAATGAAATGGCAGTACACCAATAAAAGAGCTTTCACGATGCTTGGTAAGATTTTAGGCATCTCCAGTAATTGTGTATATAGAGAAATAATCTTCAGTGTAGATGGCATGACAGGACAGAGGGTACCGATATGACCAGTAATTCAGAGGTGGAGTTAATGATAAGCTTGATAACATGTATAAAATAGTTCAAGGATAGTGCCTTTATGTATAGTAATTACTAGCCAAAACTCTGAAAATAAACATGAATCTGAAGTCAAAGATTTGCTTAACCAAGACTGATAAACCTTTGGCAGCCTTTGCTTTTTTTTTTTTTTTTTTTTTGAGGTTCAAAATGTGCAATTGTCGCTAAAGCAATGTCACAGCTGTAAACAGTCCTTCCATAGTAACTCAAGGAGAACATACATAATACTATTCCTGAAAACTAATTTTCTTTACACTTAAATTACAATGAATGAGAGCATACTTTTACTGATGTGAATGTTGAATGATATATGCCTCATAGAAAATTTTGTTCTTTGTTTAAATTGTCTACTTTACCTGACTTTTGAGGATGAAACTGTTAAACTGTTCACACCAAAACTTATGCTGATTGTTGTACAAAGTATTAACAAATGTGTTTGTTTACAGGCATAGTCTGGTTGCTGGCAGTTATTGTTGGGTCACCCATGTGGCATGTGCAACGCCTTGAGGTATGTTAGGTGAAATGGGAATTTATTTTTTAGTATTTATACATTGAGTCCTTGCTGGATCTTTTTGTACGTTTAGCAATGAAATTGAATAACCTCCTCAGAAATAAGAGTAGGAGAAGAGAAGTGGAGCTTTTGGTCTGTGTGCCAGCTAAGGATTAGGCCTTGAATGCATTGGAAGAAGGACTATCAGCAGGAACTAGTAGCAGGTACTAGTCTACTCTCCCCAATTATGTCAAACAGCACTAATTACATCTATGACTTCCACTATGGCTTCCTTTTGTTTTATAGGTGCACTGCTACACAGCAGTGTAGAGTTTAGATTACTGTTGCAGGATGACATAGTGTTTGGAAGAGCTGTGTCTACTTTAAAATGAAATTAGCTGACCATTATAGTTTAACGAGTTACTGTACTCTTTTGGATGAAGAAAAAGGCTTGTCAGAATCTGCTTCTACTGAGTCCATATGTTAATAAAACTTTTTTTTTTTTTAAGTGACGAATATGTGAGGCTTCTATACACCCATCATTACTTGAAAAATGAGTAGCCAAGGTCTCCTTTGAAAATCCTCAGAAAAAAAAAACCCCACAACAAAAAACAAACCAAAAGCAACACAAAAGTTTTGAGGAAGAGTGCAGATCAGAGTCTCTCCTGACCTTTCTTTGTCAACTTGGATTGACTCAACACTTGATGTGGAAAAGTGCTCAGAAGAACTTTGTCACTTTGAAAAATCTCTGAATTTTAGTTGTTGTGTTAAAAGCAAGGAATATTTGAATGTGCTTGTGCTTGTTTTTTACACTTGGTGTAAACACTGTAGTGACTCATCTCCTTTACACTTGTTACAGGTTAAATATGACTTTCTATATGAGAAAGTGTATGTTTGTTGCTTGGAAGAATGGGCCAGTCCAACTTATCAGAAGATATATACGACCTTTATTCTTGTTATACTCTTCCTTCTTCCACTGATACTGATGCTTTTTTTGTACACTAAAATTGGCTATGAACTGTGGATTAAGAAACGAGTGGGAGATGCTTCAGTTCTTCAAACCATTCATGGGAGTGAAATGTCTAAAATATCAAGGTTTGTAAAGTGAAATATAGTTGGAAATCTGACTTCTAGAAAATGCCTTATTTCCCTGACCAAACCAGTGCAAAATAAATAAGTCAATCAATCTGTCTTATCTGTTGGGAAGTCTGCAAGCATAGACCAGATTTTTAAAGCTAACTAGTTATTATACAAATAGATACCCAATTTAAGGCAACTCAAATAGATTGTTTTCTTCACAGTATAGTTTAGCCACACCTTAGAAGTCAAACTCTTTCACTAAATCTTGCTGTGAAATGCTTGTTTTTAAAAGCTGTAGACCATGAGTTAGAAGATGAGTTGGGAAAAATGCTGCTAGGTTATTTCCATTTGTTCAATGGAAAGTTCTTTGTATCATTCATAGACTGTGGACACTGTTTTATGATCCTATTATAAATTAAACTGGCTTATGGGAAAAAATCAGAATTAATTAAAAAAACTGCTTTGGTGCAGTTTAACTTGATAGAGCTTCCAAAGAATTTTGAGTGTTCCCAGATGTGTTTGTGTGAGGCTGTGCAGATGGTAATGTTCTATCTGATAAGTTATTAAAATCAATAATTATCAACTTTGCTATTTATTGCTAAATATGGGCTACCCCTAATATTGCCTCATTTGGCAAATTGATCTGTTGCCTGATATGCTATAAACCTCTAACAATTTTGCTTATTGAGGAGAGTATCACCTGAAGTATTGACTGTAAGGAGATACTTGGGGCAGAATAGCTGGAGAGCTGCCTGGCAGAGAAGGCCCTGGGGGTGTTGGTGGACTGTTGGCTGAACATGAGCCAGCAGTGTGCCCAGGTGGCCAAGCAGGCCAACAGCATCCTGGCCTGTATCAGGAACAGTGTGGGGAGTAGGACCTGAGAGGTGATCATCCCCCTCTACTTGGCACTGGTGAGGCCCCACCTCGAGTACTGTGTCCAGTTTTGGGTCCCTTACCACAAAAAAGACCTCAAGGTGCTGGAGCAGGTCCAGAGAAGGGCAATGAAAGGTGAAGAGAACGGTCTGGAGAGTAAGTCTTATGAAGAGAGGCTGAGGGAGCTGGGATTGTTCAGGCTGGAGAAAAGGAGGCTGAGGGGAGACCTTGTCACTCTCTACAGCTACCTGAAAGGAGGTTGTAGAGAGGTTGGGTTGATCTCCTCTCCCAAGTCACAGGCGATAGGACGAGATGAAATGGCCTCAAGTTGTGCCAGGGGAGGTTCAGATTGGATATTAGGAAAAATTTTTACATTGAAAGGGTTACTAAGCCTTGGAATGGGTTGCCCAGGGAAGTGGTTGAGTCACTATCCCAGGAGGTATTTAAAAGATGTGTAGACATGGCACTTGTGACATGGTTTAGTGATAGACTTGATAGTGTTCAGCTTAGGGTTGAACTCGATGGTCTTAAGGGTCTTTTTCAATGTAAGTGATTGTGTGATTCTATGCTTCAGTTAAACTGATGGGTCTGCTTTCTTTTTGAAGTTTAGTTTATCACGTTGTCTGTAGATATACAGCAGCAGCATCACAAAAATGTATAAATGTAGCCTTACACTTGCATAAGTATGCTGTCAGTTAATAGAACCACTCCATAAATTTTTGGAGGCTGTCAGCCAAATTCCTGTCTGAGTTAGTGGTAACTTTAGAGTATGTCCGAAGATATAGATAGACCTGCTCTAGATTCACATCACTGTGATTGAAAGAAGACACTTTTTTTCTCTCCTATAAACCTAAATTTGAGGAAAGGATCCATATGGTCCTTGTTCCAAGCACAACATGGCATTTCAATTCATCAAGAAGTGCAACTGTTCTCTGCCAGAAGCCCCAAATGTCTACTTTCTTTTGTCAAACACAATTCTATGAACATCATAAAGATAACATTAATATGAATGATTGGACACATCAAAAACTTTGATTCTTAAATAAAACTATTCTCTTACCTGTTTTTCAGGTGATAATCCTGACACGGCCATGTATGTGCTGCCAATCGTTTTAATTTTTTCAATATCTTGAAATCTCTCTTCACCTAGTAACTAACATATAATAAAAAAACCTCACTGTTACATCTGTAATTATTAATGCAAAATGCTTCTACAGATACTGAAATTAAACATTACAGTTATGGTATCTTCCAGTTAGTCATGGCACACCATTCATTCTGGGTTCTGGGGCACAAAATCTCACTGGGGTGAGATTTTGCAACATCCTCTGCTCACAGAATGCATTCCAGATAAAATCTGCTGTGCTCTGTAAAGCTGTTTGGTAAATCACATAATGGATAACATAAGACATGCATATTCCAGCCTACCTTAAATGCAGTTAAGTCCTGTATTTCCTGAAGTATAATCACTGAAATTTAGTGAAGGCAAACTCTCTGTGTATGTGTATGTGAATATAAGAAGACTTGATCGCTTTTAACTGTTCTTAAATCTCTTTTGGAGGAACTTAGTTTTGCAAATCAAGTGCTGCTACAATAACAGTTCAGGTGATGAGACCAGTGTTAAAGGGAATTTAATCCACTTAAAATAATTGGTTTTTAACTATCTTATACAATCAATGGATGGAGGCAGATGCCTCCAAAGAACTTCTATGAGAAATCAAATCCTCCTGTATTCTATGCTTCTCTCTACTTACTGTCAGACCTAACATTGGTATATACATTGGGTCATTCAGTCTGCATTTTTGTATTTTTTCCTACAAAAACCACAGGGAATCAAGTGATAGTGGTAAACACCTGTATCTATTTGCAATACCTGTAGTAGCCATAAAAAACTTGACAGATTGAGAATCTGCAAGAGGAAGATTAAATACATCCTACTAACTAAAGCACTGAATGGAGTGGGAGTGACAGTTTGGTCCCTATTCACAGTTTATTTTATTCACAGTTTATTTATTTTTTTGGTCCCATATTCACAGTTTAATTTAGGACTTTTCATGAAATAGAAACCAGAGTCTTACAGTCCTTGAGAAACCTCAGCAGAGTTCATGTTGTGAACTCTTATCAATGGCAGTAGAGCTTATGTGGAATACAGGCTTGTATCACCTCATCACAGGCTTTATAAATGTGTACTGCTGATGTTAATAGCAAAATGCCCTGGGAAACTTCATGGTAAGCAATACAGTATCTAATAAATTTAGGTACCAATATGTTTAGGCAGCCTTTGAAGAAAAAAAAAAAAAAAAACAGTTCACAGAGAAAAGGATTTTCAAACTTTTAGTTCTAAAAGCTCAACTTAGTTTGGATTTAAATGAAAAAAATTTTTGCTGTGGTCAGGCAAAAAATTACTGAAGCATTTCCCCCTTTTTTGGTAGACTCTTGTGCATTCTTTTTCCATCTTGCGGTTTTGAGTTTCCTGTCAATTAAAAACTAAAGGGATTATTTCATTCAAAGGGAGAAACATACCAAAGGCACAACAAGAAATATCCCTTGCCATTGAACTAACCACAGAGTACGTCAGCCGGAGTGCCGGGGTCTTGGAAGCTTTGCTGTTCGCATACAGATATCTCACCATCTGTCTCTAATGGGAGGCTGCACAGCATTGCGCACAGGGAATACAAAGCCATATGGTTAATGGCTCCCTTCCAAGTCAGGAAAGTCCAAAATCTTGACCCGCTTCTCATTTTTCTTCAAACGACCAGAGAGGACCATTATCTACGTTTCCCTCCTACAAGGGCGGCTCTTCCAACTGCTCTCTTAAAGAAAAAGATCATTGCTTGTAGCTCAGCTTCTGTGAGCAGTCTAAGAGCACCAGGTGTGTGGGCAAGGGGAGAAAATGGCCTTGTGTGTATTTTCATTTCCAGATGGTTGCTGGAAGCAACAGCAAACAGCACAGGAATTTTAAATGCATGATAAATATCTAAAATTATTATTTTTAAGAAAGAAAGAGCTATTGTCTGTGAAGCAATTTAGAAGAAATAATCTCAAGTTATGTTTTTTCTTCTTATTCATTATTGTTTTCAAGTCTCTTTTTTTCATGCTTTATCATGTCTGGTAGATAGCTTCTTTTCTTCTTCAAATAGTTTATTTATGACTTACTTTCTTCACAGGACGACGGATTTTGATATTTGGGAAAGATACTCCAACTCAGCCCTAAATCAGCTGCTATTTATTATGACATTTTAAATAGTCCTTCTAATCTGCCAAGATAGTCCAGGGAACATTTTCAAACAGTAGAATGTAGTTGGTATCTGAAAAGCAACTGATGGCTTGATGCTGTATTTTATGTTCGGCCAATATTATATGGAGGTCAGACCCTGGGATATAGAAATGCAATGAGATATGTACAAACTAGTACAAAAGAGAATGTTCTGGCACATGGCACACGATTGCAAAGTAATCAGCAGAGTTTGAAAGCAGGATCCTATGTTCTGTTGAAACCTCTGTTTGTGGCAATATAATATATTAAAATCTGTTGTCATAAACGCTGTGTAAATCACTGCTGGATAAAGAAAAATAGAGCCCATGAACTAGAAAGTCCTTATTAAAGCACAAATCCCAACTGTAGCGTCACTAAGATACATAAATGACAGATAAAAAAGGATAGAAAGAATATTACATTTTAAAAAAATTCCTTCAAGACTCATAATCTTCAGGAGAAATGTTCCAATATTATTATTTGGGTGCAACATCTCTAAGAATGGGAGTTTAGCCCTGTATGTGTCTTAAGGCTATAGTCACATAAAAACTGGGTAATTATAAAAGTAGATTTGCAATGTTCATATTTGATTCTTGATGTATGAACTGTTCCTGTCAACACCTCCGTGCTTGGGTACAAAATAGGAAATCATATATAACTGTATTCCACAATGATGCTATATATCAAAATTAAAAAAAAAAATCTACTTTTATCAGTCCAGAAAACAACACCCCCCATTCTGCCTCAGTTGATAGAAAGCTTGGATAATTTGTAAATGACAGATTTGTGAGCCATCAGGGAAAAAAACCCTGGGTAAAGGCTGCGTTTTGAGAAGAGTCAGTCTTGCCCACCAAGACCGATTTTTGGACCAGGTTCCCCTGGCTCCCTAAGAAAGACCCAATCACAACACGACTCCTATGTGGGCTCCTACCCCATGCAGATGTTGGTGGCAAGTTCTCTTCCATAGTTCACTATTTTTTGTTTGACTGCCCTTCACTCTCTAATATTCTAACTCTCTTCATCACCTGGAAAAAAAAATAGCAGATCTGGACTGTAAGTTTTCTGTTTTGAAGTAACAAGGAAACTATTCTAAAAAGAAGACAGAAATAACCCAGATCTCCTTCTCATGCATCTATCACATTTTTCAAACTAGGTCAATTTGTATTTTTACCACCACTTTTGTTCAGAAACACCTTTCTGGACCTGTGGACACAGCTTCTCTTATTACTTATGTAAGTAAAGAAGGGTACTCACAATGTGGAATCTGATTTGAGACTAGAAAATCAATTCAGTCATCTGAACATAGATGTCTAGTGTCATGTCATCTAGAGCATGCTTCCCTAAAAACTCTCCAATGACTTGCTCCAGAAGAGCATGAGTTTTCTGAGGGTGCATTATGGGACCTGAAAATACCATGTGGGTGTCTCAAATCACCTAGGATATCTCAAATGGCATCAGATACCACTGTCTTACACTCCTGTGCTACGACTTGTACATTTGAGTATCTCTACGGGGGTGTTCATGTGATGCTGAAGAGCAAAGTTTTCCTATGGCTAATGGACCTGCTTGGCTCTCAAGCTGCACATCTGCCAGTTACTTCCAGGGCTATCAGGACAGCAGGCAATTTTGTCAAGAAACAGCATGAAAAACAAGGAATAGTGACCTCATCTTGTGTCTGTCAATAGTTACATGGCAACATTACTGGCCTTGAAATATCATACCTGGAATGACTTCTGGTTCCTTTTCCATGGAAAATCATGGGTAGGATTACTCATTTCATATGTTCTATCTGGCTTATCACTTTTCAGATTGCTTAGACAGAATAAACTAATGGTATGACCATGATGGAAGTAGGTTAGCTGTCAGCAGGGGATCACATAATTTCATTTACTACCCGTACCAAGAACACATCTATTATTCAACTAAACATGTTTGGGACACTATACAGTCCCTAATTAGGGCCTTTATTAATTACAGAGCAGGTGTTAGGGGCCTGGATGCAATATTGTGTTAGGGCTTTTGATGAAGACCTTGTCTTCGGTAATTGCCACAGCAGCAATGGAATTTTTTTGTGAAGATGATATGAGCATGCATGACAAAATATCTTAAATTAATTCATAGCAATAGGCTTTGCATTAAGTTTGATCCATAATAATTTTAATCATATCTGGAATGAAAAACAAAACTATTAATCAAGAAGCATGCTGACAGCTGTGCAAGATCTCAGAGATAAGAAGCAGGTATTTATACCTATAGGGAAAGCGGTGCGGGAGCTCAACATGTTACAGAGCTCTTCGCATAGGAGAGTAGTTTTGTTTTCTACTAAAGTGAACAGGGATACATCCCCTGTGAATTCTTCCGATTCCTATAGTAATTTTAGTATCTGTCTAATCATATGGATAAACTGTCAATTTCTTCGTCTTTTAGAGTTTGCTAATCTTTACCCTAGTACAGATTCACACTCTGTGAACATTCCTCATGCAGATGCCCAGGATGAGAAGGACGAAGGTGCAATTAGGCTTCTGCTCTATGTCCGTATTTAGCTTCTAGCTTCTGGTACGGAGACAGGTGACATTGTTTTCAAAAAAATGTGGGAATGTCAATTACCCTTTTGTGCCTTTGTTTTCTACTTAAGAAATGAAGACAACATAGCTTCCACCAGAGCAACAAATTGAAAATAAATTCTTCAAAACTTTTGAGAGGCCTCAGGTATTTGCTGCTCGGGGTGGAATAAAAAAAACAATTTTTTTTTTTCTTAATCTCTTTTTCTCAGTTGTATGCCTTCCAATTTCATCTTTTCCTCCAGTACTGTCCTCTAAAGCTCTTGGAGATACTTATTCTTCAAAGCAAAAAAACATCCAAAACAAAACAAAAACTCGAGGCTAGGTCCTCAAAGAGAGATAGGTGTTTAAAGTAGAACTGAGGTAGAACTAAATAAATTTTAAAAAAAGAATATTGATTCTGAAATCTTCATTCATCTGTATTCTAAACCCTGGAGAAGTCTGAATTCTGCCAATGCTTTACTTTCCTGGAAAAAAAGCTTTCTGCAGGCTTAATCTATGGGCAGAATTCTGGTCCAGATGCAGACTTACTATGCCTTCCTGTCTTCTCTCAAAAAATCATCTTTTGCACTCTGATAATGCTGTTTGAGTTTATGGCCTAAGTGGTAAAAGATGTTATCTTTTTTCAAACCACAACCTAAGTGGAGTTATTTTCCTTCTCTGTTTTAGACAGTTGTTCCATGGTTACATAGCTCATGTGGGATGAGAAATCCAGATCCAGCTCCTTCAGAGGGAACAAATTCTGCTTTCTTGAGTTGTATCTTAATTTTAAGCTGACAAAACCCTCATCGCTTCTACCACAACAGAGAAAGGAATTAAAAAATTCCTTGGTATAGAGACATTAAACAGAACATGGATTTCTTGGGCAGGACATAATTTCACCTGTCTAAGCACCTTTACTGACTTGTAGGTAGAGTTTGCAATACCAGCTATGCAACTAGCTCCTGACTTCTTCTTCACTTTTCAATTTTTCCTTGCTACCACCTGGCAATAGCTACACTGGGGATCTGACTTTTCTTCTGTTTACCTTATAGCCTCCTCAGCTTTCTTTCTGAAATTAACTGGACAAGTTACCTAAATAAATTATTTTTCCTTTCAGTGTTCTTCCCATTTTATTTATTAAATTTCTCTTCACCTCTGAATTCCTCAGTAAAGGAAGAAGCTTTATTTTATTTACTTTTGTATGACATACCTGATCAGATAAGTATCCTCAGTTAATATGTCAACACCTTTCATTCGCTACCCAACAGTTGATTCTGAGCTGTGTGCTTCGCATTTAAGTCGACATTGTTTCACCTTAAAAATTCATTGAGTCCATTTAACCAATGTCTTCAAAACAATAACTTCATCTGTTTGCATTTAGACCACTAATTTCCAGAACCGTTCCAAGGATCTTCATCCTTCTTTTTTTCTACAGATTTAAGGCATGTTCTGCTTCTAGATACGCTGGTGCAGATTGTGCTTTTATGTATGTGTGTTTATACTCAAACTGTTGGTTTCAGTTTCTACCTTACTAGGTCATTCAGACCAAAGTTAGGCAAGACTAAGTGTAAAAAAACAAAATAGACAATTATAATTGTAATTAAAAAATACAAAAATTATTGGAAGCAAAATAGTTATTAAATCTGATAATTTAAGATGACATATTTGGAATTTGTGAACTCATTATTTAAAGCACTATCAGATTTTCTCTAATAGCTGTTAGTACCTCATCAAAGTCTGCAATGATTTCATTCAACAAGCGCAGACACTCTACTCCTTGGTTATTCATCTCAGTCTGAGAGTAGAAGTCAGCAAATCCGGGAATAGAAGCAAACATCACACCAACAGCATCATAGGACTGAGAGTATAATTCCTAAAAGAACAGCGAAGAAAAATGAATTGAAGTGGTAATATAAGGAAGAGAATGTAATTGGTTGCAATTAAAATAGTTTTCTTATTTTTTTCCATACATAATACCTCAATATCTGAGGTTAGCATTACAGAATCACAGAATATTCATAGTTGGAAGGGACCTTTGAGATCATTGAATCCAACCACAAAAAAAACCCAAAACAAAATAAAAGACAACATCAAAACAACAAAACAAACACACCCAGCACACCCACCCACAGATAGATTAGTGTATTAAGTGTTAGTCAAGTTCAGCAGGAGGAGGCTGACAGCTCTCACATTTTTATCATGGATTATATGCAGGATTTCCCCTTTCTTTGAAAGCCCACTCTTTGTGCTTCTGAGGTCAGAGGGCTACACCAGCAGAAATGAAATAGAATTCATTTTGATTTGTATGGGGAACCACTTGAAGAAATGAAGAATTCATTTATAAGTATGAATACCAGATAATCAAACACTGTTAGTCAAAGGAACTTAATGCTTATTATATATTCTTTAAGTCTTTCTCATGAATCTTTGCAGTTGACAATATATTTCTAAATTTGCTGATTAACAGGGATCAGATGGGGCCATTTAAAATGTCTAATATGAACTCTTTGTAAAGAGTCCTCTCAGATAACACATTTCCTGGTGGATAATTTATATTCATACTACTGCAGCTCTTTAAAAGTTTATTTATTAACAGGTTTTCAGAGAGCCCTTACTCTTTGACAAACTGTGGTTTTACTAAGGTGACTATGGAGCCAATTGATTGCCTGGTTCTGGGAGAGGTTCCTGCTGTTAGGCTTTGAAAGGAGGGAGAAATAGAAATGAAGGGTGATAATGGAGTTACTGGGGGCAGAAAGCAGCTTATAAGGAATCAGACACAGGAGGTTATTAGCATAAAGTGTGCCCTGGGATAAGCTTCCACTTAAATTATCCATATAATTCACTCTGATACTGAAAGACGGCTTTATTTATGGATTGGTTCTGGTCATTATATATGTGAAAATGTGGTCAGTTCTTCTCTGAACATAAGAAAATTTTTAGGAACATAACTAATTTCAACTTTAAAAATGCCATGGACAGAGCCCCCACAACTACTGATATGCTTTTCTAGTGGGTAATATACCACAAATATATGAATTCTCTTTTGTTTATTTTTTTTCTAGCTTCAGCTTCTGCAGTTTTACCCAATGGCAGATACTTTCATTTCTGTTCTGGGACTTTTCTTATGACATTCTGATCTGGAGTAGTTGCTTCTCAATGTTCTTGTTAATGTGCTTTAGGAAATTTCAGTGCTTTGGTCTCATGATAAAAGGACGTACTGATGGATGCTATACACCTGATGTGAACACCTCAGGCTCCTCTTCTTCCTTTATCCTGTTTCTCCCTAGAAAAGCATCCTGAACCCCTGCCCTGCACTTTGCTATACTGATAGTGCTGCTACTTATCTAGACTCTTTAACAACACATCCTGCAGTATAAGTGGGGAGATTTTGCTAGTTTCCAAGGACACTGCAAAGCTTTGATAGAGAAAAAACATGACTGATTCCCTTCCTGCTCTTACACTTGCTTTCACTGAAGAACATCTGCAGGGTCATGGAAACCATACTCTAAGGACAATCTTAATCCCTTTCATAGATACAGAAAAATGTAATTCACCCGTTAGTCCGTGGATGTTTATGGAAGACTAGAATATATGTGCTAGGAGAGGCATAGATACACTCAGGCATACTTCTCTCCTCAGATTGAGAAAACATATAACAACTGGCTGAGCCTTCAGCTGCTCAGCTTTTCTATTTTTGGTAAGAAGCATCAAGACAGAAATAATACATCCACAAAAAAACGCTTACAGTACACATTTGGGAATTCACTTTTTGAGAGCAGGGAAATTAACTTAATGGTCAGGCATGAACTGCAGGATTGATTGTGCTGAAGTCTAGAAGATGTTATGGTCAGCCGGCTCATGCATAAATCATCCCTAAGTATAGTCACTCTGGAAATTGCCTTACAAAAAGCAGGGATGGTGGAATTGAATTCGATGGCAAATTATTGAAGCACCAGCAGTGATCCATGGGGCATCTGTTTGCTTTTGAAGATTATTATGCATGTAAGTGTATGTGAATGAATGTGTAAGAGAAGACATGTATTCCCTGAAAATCCATAATGCAGATAGGCCAGAACACACTCATAAGTGGTATCGGGGTCTGCTCCATTTGCAATGAAGTATTTTAACCTGGTTGCTTTCACACATACTTTTTCTCATGTGCAGAGCAGTGTTTTTATGGCAGTTTAATACCCACTGAGTGTAAAATTCCTCAAGAGGCTGATTTCTAAAATGCCTTTCCTTGTAATTTCTTACTATGTCATCTTTCCCTAGGTGATATTTGAAATCGTATCTTCAGAACACAACGATTCCTCATTGTGCAGTTTAATTCATCTGGCTATATCTGTTTCCAAAATGTACAAACAAAAAGGGTAGCCTTGATTTCTTTTTTCTGCACAACGAATAGATATGTTAGTGCTAGCAACCTGAATCTTGCAACATTTGTAAACTCTTCATTATAAAAGATAATTCCAATAATACATGAGAAAATTCCAGTTTCATCACACAATAGCCCTTATTTGCAGATAAAATTATAATATGCAATTGTCTTATTTCAGATAAAGAGTAAGTGACTTACTGCTCAGTAATAAGAAATGAATTCTGGACTTTTTATCCCTTCAGCAACCTCCCTTCAAATTCTGTTTTAGGAATATCCAGAGACTCCATTATCAAGCTTTTCTTCGTGTACTACAAATGCTCTTTAGCAACATAGCCACAAATTATGTTTCTGAAATGGTTGTTTTGTTAACTGCCCCAAAAAGGCAATTCAGGGGCAATATGAAAGAGCAGAAATGTTCTCTTGGGTCTGAGGATGCAAGAGGCTCAGGTCTGTTGCAGTCTGTTGCACAGATTCCTTCCATAATAACTGTCAGGGCTCTAATAATACTTCTGTTTTAAGGTTGCACAGACATTTTGTTAAATTCATGCATCTTTTTTAAGGAATATTAGATTTTCATAGACTCAGAAGTTGGAAGGAACCTCTAAAAGTTCTAATACAGCTCCTACTTGAAGCAGGGCCAATTAGGTGAAGTTTCTTCTGGCCTTGTTCAGTTGGGGGTTGAATATCTCCAAGACTCGAGATTTGAAAACCTCTCTGAGCCCAGATGCAATGCCTACTTTCCTGGGATTTTTTTTTCCCGTTGTAACTAACTGAGATTTTTCTTCCTGCAACTTGTGTCATTACCTTTTATCCTTCCACTTGCATGTTGGAGAAGAGTTTGGTCCATCTTCTCTATAAACACTCATTAGCTATTTTAAGACAATGATGAGATCTTCTTTCAGATTTTTCCTCTTCAGGCTGAATGAAGCCAGATATCGGCCTCTCCTCCTATGTCATGTGCACCAATCCCCTGATCATCTTGATGGTTATCTCCTAAACTTGCTCTAATAGGTCCAAGTGTCTCCTACTGGTGATCCTGAACCTGGAAACACCACTCCAGATTTGGTACTAGAAGTGCAGAAACCTTTACTTGAAGACATGTTTTTTAATGTGGAGCAGATAGCAAATATTGGCAGTATTCGTATAATGCATTCTATCAAGAACTAAGTTCTAACAATTTCCTAAATGATATGCTTTTATTTTGCTAATTAAACAAAAGTATTGGAAATAAAGCTGGTACATACTTCATTATCCCGATCCTTCTCCAGGAAGTGACGGGCAACGTGACTGGGCAAAATATTCCGCAGCATATTTTCATTGTGCTCCCTTAACTCCTTCATCTCATTGATTTCTTCTTTTGCTTGAACACGCCACAGAAAATCCAACCTTGCTGTGTATTCCAGCTATAGTGCCAGAGAGAAAAAAAAAGCAAAAATAAAACCAGACAAGAGTAGAGATTTTATTTTCATCCTGGCAGGCTGCTCCTGCCCTGTAATCACCTTCAGTGCTGTTAAATGTCTTTGACTCTGAAAGAATTTGGTTTCATTGTCAGAAAAAGAGATTATTTCTTTGCCTTGTGTATGGTGAGTGTCTCAGAGGAATCTTAGACAAAATAATATTTGTCATATTACAGCAGGTAGAAAATGTCACAAAACTATTTTCCTTTTAAACACTTATTAATTAGATAATTGATAGGTGATAAGGTATTTGAAGGTATTAATATAAAAGGTATATTGATAGGTGATAAGGTATTTGAAGATATTAGTATAAAAAAAATTTGTCCTACTTTTCATATGTGTTTTCAAATGAAATGTGTTTCATGACAAAATAGCATAAGGGTTATTCTAAACACTTTGCAGAGACAGGTAATTTATTTCTCAAGGCTGAGCATCTTTCAGCAAAAGTCTATATAACAGCCCAACACATTCCCAAAGAGAACTTTCAAATCTGTGGCTCCAAAATGAGGTATTTCTACTGTTGGGGCACGCACTTATTTGCAATTTAGGTCTTTTAAAAGACAGTGAAACGCACGTTATTTGATACCCTCTTGAATGCTCTGTCCCTGATCCAGAGTCTGCAGACACAGTTTAGTATATGCACAGTGGCAGTGCCAGATACCCTCAGCTACAAACCAAAGTTAAATAGTTTTCAGTACTGTATGTGTACAGAACAAAAGGAAGATTCCTGCACAGCACAGCTTATGTATGTGTGTGTGTGTGTGTATATATGCAGTGTGTATTTTTTAATGCATATTCATATGTACATACATGACAACTGTCTGCCAGCTGAAGCAGGGAACATATCAAAAAATCATGTTGTTTGCCTGAGAGGCACCTGTGTCAGCACATGGATGAGACCAACACCTCTACAATTTTTGGGTGCATTACAGTGATGGAGACTTTTAATCAGATTTTGATTGCACAGGGGGTGACTTAGCTATGGCTTTATTGGAAATGATGGAAATATATCTATGTATAGTAAACTGAAAGATAAAATATATTTGTGAAGATTGAGATGGTCTAACCAGAGATAATAATCAAACACCCAGAAGAGAAGCATATCATACCAAAAAAAAAGCATTCTACAATTGGGAGAGACATCAAATGATTTGCTGAAAGGTGCTGGGATTTAGGAAGTGGTTGGGATATAATTCGTGTACCAAGCTGAAGTAAAGGCCAAGCCTGCAGTGGGTGGGAGTGACTAAGAGGGTGTTCAGGCATTGTGTAGTGACTCATCTTGTCCACATTTCTCTTCACCACCAGTGACCAACGGCAAACTTTTCAGAAGAAAATGCAAAGCACCTTGCAAGCGACCTTGAGGGTTGACTGTACTTCAGAGAGCTTTTCTTCATAAAAGCTAAAAGTGATCCCAACTTGATATAAACTTTATAAACTTCCAAAGTTTGTATACATTTTAGCAGTGATCTATTTGCCCTCTGAATGTTATTGTCACCATTTTAAACAATAATCTCTTTTCCAGTTCTAATATTTTAATCTTCTAACTTGTGTACATTAATTCCGGAATTTAAGTACACCAAAAAAAAAAGTCAGGAAAAAGTATTTTTAAGCCATTTACAAAACTTTTTCCAGTTTCCTTCCCCCTTCCTTTTGTGCTAGAAGACAGAGCCCATACCAGATCATAACTGACTTTTATCTCTACCAGTGACTGACTGTGAAGGCAATATTGACTATAATTTTGCAAGGAGTTCTAAAGATATTTTACACATTGGCTTGGAGCAGGAGCTGTAGGTGGATTCTGAGTTCTTTCATGCTTCAGATATTTAATAGCGCTACAATAAGAGCTTTGCAAAAAGCTGTATTACAGTTTTTTACAGCTGATTTTTTTATGTGGCTCTACAGGAAAATTTCACATCTCTAAGCCTAGCTCAGAATAGCAGCTGGTAATCTTTACATTTCACATAACATCATTCTGGTTATTTATAATCACATTGTAACATGAAATACTTTTCTTGCATCATCAGTGGACAATTGAGATGAAACTGTCAGTTCAGAGATAAAAGGCTGTGCTACAAATGAGGTCTGAAAAGAGAAAGAAGATGCTTTGCTAAATTCTGATATTTGTTAGTATTAAAAAAAAAGGGTTGAGTTTTGGGTTTTGATTGTGGATTTTTTGAATGTATAAAGAAACGTTTCTGGGCACAGTGGTGTCAATAAAAATTAGTCTGCAACACAGATCTTGAAATGTCTCAGTTTTCCCTGATAGCTCTACAAACCACCTTTACTTCCAATATTAAGTGAAGAAAATAGAGAATATGTGTTACACAGAAAGACTAATATTGCCTATGTCTTCTAAATGCTGTACAACCCAACCTCTCTGAAGACAATTGCCACATGGAAAACACAAGGCGAGGATCATTGTTTGAGGAGCAGAATATTCTTCCTCAGAGAAAGAGTAAAGAGGATTAACATCCCAAAGGGACACTTTCAACCATTGAAAATAGTATATTATAGTCTAACTACAGATAAAACAAGCAAATATCCTTTCCTCACTGCACTAAAATCTGAATATAGAAAAGGTAATGAAGAGATAATAATAGTAATACCATAAAATACCATAAATCAGTATGTATCTTCCTCTCTTTTTCTCTTTCAATTGGAAAAATCTCCTTTTTGCATTTGTTCATTCCTCCTCTTTTCCCCAAGTCTGAAGAAGGTTCAGAAGGTGAGGTTGTGAAGTTTGTTGCAGATAAATTGCTATGTAGGGATATCAGACTTTCTTCCCTTTCCACAAGGCTCTGTAGAACTAATCTGTCAAAGTTCCAAGCTTCCTTTGTTCTAAAGAACCCCAAATGCAGAGGAGCAAACCATCAGTTGGTCAACACTGGCCTACATCACCACACTCATCTGGTGTAGGCAAGATCTACACTCAGATCTACAATCTAAAAGAAATTGGAGAGGATTTTTGCCTTCTGTTTTATAAGGCCTCTGAGTCTGCTGTGGGAAGTTTTATGCTCTCTGCAATTAGTAACACTTTCCCTTTTAAAGGCATGGCAGAAGGTTTTAGTCAGGGTTAATAAGTTATTTATAGTGTGCGTTTTCAATAGAGATGTATTTCTAGTAGAGAAGACTATATATGATACTGTATTTTGATAAGATTTCAAGGGATATCTTATGTTCAAACAAAATGTTCAACTTAACTCATTAAAAAGATAAACCAGTAAATGAATACATTTTACAACAGAATAAGTCTAGTCTTGAAATTATCCTCAACACTTCTTTTATGTGCTTTTTCTCAAGATCAGTTTGCAGAAGCACTGCTGTAAAATATGTATTAGTTGTGTTAAAAAGATTTGCTTCTAGATGAAATTGTATTTCTAATATGGAATTAGTCTATTTAACCTAATGTCATGTAACAGTAACACAACTACTTTTAATAATGGGTTTAGCACAAAAGACCCATAATTTTTATTGACTGAAGTACAAGTAAGATTTTAAGAAACCTCTGAGTCTAATTAGATGGTCTTACACGACATTTTCTTGAATCTAACTTAAAATTCTGGATGCGAAAGTGGGGATTAATTTTAAATCACAATGGATAAAGAATAGTAGTTAGTTGTTCATAAATTAAAAGCCCATAAATTTAACCCCACAAAAGTAATTTTTCTGTTGTAAATCCACCTAGAATGAGGCAAGTTTTAAGCTACTCTACTTCAGAATACTTTTGTAGTTTGTGAGAAGCAAAGCTGTGCTGGAGGACAGCTTTATTGGATTTACTGTGCTCCCCATCAATTAAGACTATTGCAGAGATATTTTTTTTTATGTGGTCTGGGTGAATTTTTTAATATATGTTTTAATTGACATTTATACAGAGACCTTTAGGTTAATTCTATAATAGGAAATTAAAGAATACAAGGAAATGTTTCTGAGCACTGCTGTTAAATATTGTTGAATTGACAGAGTGTCCCCATGAATCATTTGGGAGAACATGCAGGAGTTAGCACATCTCAGGGACCATTTCCAAGGGGTGTTGGGGGATATGGCATAGGGGAGAACTTTGCAGAGTAGGGTTGATAGTTGGACTCGATGACCCCAAGGGTCTTTTCCAACCTAAATCATTCTATGATCTTATATGTATGCTTCAGGTCTTCAGCTTGTGCAAGCTCTCAGAGTTACTGACCTCAGACCCACACACCGATTTACGCCAGTTGAAAATCTGGCTCACTAACTGATGTATGAAAAAAAGCTCTAAATTTCAGAATTAGATTCATTATTCCTCCTCTGGAACATGGAAAGGGTATATCATTTCCAAGAATACCAGCCCCCAGCTTCAAACATATTAACTGGGAAATTCCTGGCTGCACAATTCTAGTAACTCTATACATCTGGAACATCATCACTTCTCTGATTTGGGGATATGATGTAGGCATTTGACTATGTAATTCTATCAGATAGATGTATTTTCAAAAAGTAAAAAACATATCAAGATGCTCTGAGCAGTAACTGCAGTAATAAAATAAAATAAATAAGCATTGCAAAGACAAATGCACAAAAAGCCACAGATGAAAGGCTGGCAAAAAACCCACAACACCTCACAGAAAAAGACACAAAGAGAACTCCATCACTTATTTAGCCAAAAGATTGAGAGAAGACAATCACAGTGGAGAATATCCTGCCCTTAGGAGTTCTTTAATAGCAAGGAATAACAGGGAAACAAATGGCTGAAAGCAAAAGGCAGACAGATTCAGTATTTAGGACAGAAATTATTAACAGTTTGAGTGGGAAACCAGTAGGAGAAACTACCAAGAGATCCTCCACTGTTCCATGTATTCCAACTGAGACTATGATGTCTTTTTAAGAGGTAAATTTCACTCAAAATTTATACTGTAGATCTTAAGTAGATAAAAATCAACCACTGTGCATCACTTAAGAGAGCACATCTGATGATTAAAGTTCTTATAGAACCTTAAGAAGCTTAAAAATCTATTAACTGTACTGGCCAGGTGAACAGAAAAGACTCCAAGTATATACAAATAGAGTATTTGCAGGGTGAGTTGAAGCAGGCTTTGTACCAGAGCAGGAAAGCCTGGGTTCTGGACAGAGGTATGTCTCTTGTTTCACAGTATGCTAGTTTTGCTAGGTTGTCTTTGGTCTATTAAATAACATACATCATAAAAAGGTACAGTTTCACGTATCTCCCACCAGAGCCATCAGCTCATTTTATTTATCACCCAAAGTGCCTCCATTCCTTAATTTAGTGCTTACTAAACCACTCTGACAATAACTGGAAGAGAGCATCCATTTGAAAGAACATTTTCAAACTACGGTGCATTCCAAAATGAAACTTGTTCTGCAGTGCTATGCCCTGAAACATCCATCTTATTTATCTTAATAAAACATCCATCTCTATTTATCTTAGAGGTCTTATTATTAATGTCTGATCTGGACGAATTTAGAGGGAAAGAGGTTACAAACTAGGTTAACCTTGATAAGGCCTATCAATCTTGGGACTTCATGGTAACGCAAGCTTTGCAAAAAATAATCTTGTTAAGAAATAAAACATACCCCTTTATGCCCTCATGCTTCCCTTCATTTCTTTAAACACAGGGGAAGCTTGGTGTCATGTTTTACCTTGATTTCTCTCCCCTACAGGCTGTTACAGCTCACACTGGGGGGGGGGGATTTCTTTGCAATGGACTCGGGGCAGGAGCTGGAGGAGGGCGATGAAGGCTGCGTTTGCCACTCTCTAAAGCTGCAAATGCAGATGGAGTGTGAACGATATAATAACAACTTCTGCTTCTCCTCTGGTTTGAATTAAAAGAGAGGGAGGCATCTCCGTCATTAGAGAACTCTATGTCACCAGCCTTCCACTGAAAACTGAGCATACACAGATGGGGAGGGCGAGGAAAGAGAAGCTGTGTAGAGGGGATGAAGGCTCATCTCCTGCAATATCCTCAAGCCTGGGGAGTTGAAATGCAATATCCCTTCCAAGGGAGATAAAGAAAGAATTCCAGTGAAGTTTGGCAATGACATTCAGCACTCCACAGACTGCAGAGATCTGCAGGTCAGTGCTGCCTGGACAACAGGGCAAATTCTGTTAGCAAGCTAATTTAACTGGCTACACTGGCCAACTGCAAACAAGCAATCGGCCTAAAAATAATATATAAATATATATATTTAAAAAAAAAATAAAAACAAATACTCAAAAAAAAAAACTATCAGAAACACTTTATCTGTTACTGCAGGAAATCAACAAATAGGAATTGGGAACTAACTGGGAAAAAATGGCTAAGCATTTCAGTACATTTTCACTTTATCATTATAATTTTGGTAGCGATAGTCAAAGTTATGATGAGGATGAAGAGTTACTCAGCCTTTCAGAAGCCAAGATCTCTTTGGCAAGGAGAAGGTTCACAGGTATCAAATCTTTTGATGTCTACAGTCTTGAATAATGTTACCCATATTTTTAATAGCTCCTTACTCATCCTTCTAAGTCACAGTGTATGTGGAGTTCAGGAGATTCCTGAAGATAGTCTTAGTGCCCAAAAAGGCAACAGAGAGTGAGAAGAGAGGAAGCCGTTTTGTTCAGGCTAAACTGGACTACCTGATAGCTCACACAGTATAAACATACATTATCCTCAGCTCAGTTTTTCTCATAAGGCAGCAGCAGCTCTTATTCTTTCTGGTTTTATCCCAATTATATGACCTATGCCATTTAAGAATTTTCCTTTTTTTCCTAATAAATTAAAGGTAATATGGTGAAACTAATCAATGAAACCATAAAGACATATGGCATTGTGGTCCTGGATGGTAAGTTTATACTCTGAGTATCTGCAAATTAGCTGTGAAAATAAAAAGCATTTAAAAATAGATCAAGCAGAGATAAAAGCCTTGGAACACGTTGTAAAAATTACAGATTCCCAGACCCATTAAAGCAAACTAAAAGCAAATGACAGTGTGACTAGCAACTTTATCAAATTCAGTAAAAGGTTAATTTCTATTTTTTATCCAAATGAGGGTTTGTGATCATGAGCACCCAACAAAGTCATATGTTATCTAGAAAGCCACACTGTGTCACCAGTAGATAAACATCATTGGGTGTCCAGTTTCCATCTCAAGGGAAACTTCTGGGACTATCTTTGGTTCATGGCTGGGTCAGGTCACTTAAAGTTTTCGCTGACCTGAACCTGATCCAAACCAAAGGATTGAAATTCCTGACCCACTCACCCCAAAAAACAACTATAATGAAAAACTGAAATGGCATCATTCAGTACAGCAAACACATGCCTGAAGAACAGTATCTGCCTGAGACAACTTCAGGAGAGCACCTGCCTCTTTTTATCAGAAGTTCCCCTGTATTTACCATGGTATTGACTTGAAGTATCGTAGTTGGAAAGCTATTCTGCTAATTTTATTGAGTTAGTCTAATAAAACTATGTGAAACATAACTGCATTTTCAGGACGTTCCTGGTAATTTGTTTGTAAAACCCCTTTTCCTTAGTGTAACAGTTCTTAAAGCAACCTGAAACTAATTACAATAGCAATGCTATTATTTTTGATAAAAGAAAAAGAGCGATCAAACCAAATTTCTGGCCATTTCCATCTCTCTGTAACATTTAAAATTACTAGGGTGGTCCTGCAATCTGGCATCCTAGCTGCTCTGATAGTTCAGTATTGTCATTAAGAACTTACTGAAATGCAACTTTAATTTCAAAGAGACATAACATTTCTAAAATGTGTAAAGAGTGATCAGTTTCAAACTGCATGGGAAAGTTGATTCCTGCTGAAACAAGACATTGTCATACTGAAGAGGATTCAAATACTGTTCATGGATAACATTTCTGTTGTTTTAGTCCCAGATTAGGAGATAACTAGGTGTCATTGTTAATGGGGATTTGAGGGGTAGGTTTTGTTTGTTTAAATTCTGCTTTATAAATACATGACTTGATGGTATACAGAAAACAAAAGCCCTGCACAATGAATTTCTGCAGACAGCCCTTGGCACACCTCCAACACTGTAGCAACGTGCACCAATTTGCAGAGCAAGAAAATTTCTAAAGTAGTTAAGAAAGTGCCTGGGTGGCAAAACCCAAGGCTGTGCAGAGCCAGGCTGGAAGCCCTGCCCAAAGAGGCAGCGTGTTGCCGGCAGCTGGAGAGCAGGCAATTAAGCACTGGACAACCCAAACCACCACAGCAAAAGAAATATTTTGCTGCTTTTCAGGAAGCTTTTCAGCACACCATCCTGAGTCTGATATACAACAACCACATGATACTCATGACAAAAAACACTGCTTGGAAATAAAAATACTGTCCTCTTCTCTGTAGCTTTGAGGTATTGCCCGATTCCATTAGGACTGAGTTTCAGCCAGCTAAGAACTTCCCTGTTCCATAGTTTCTGCTACATACTAGATAAATCATGAATAACACATTTCATTTGCATTGCTGAACTTGATGCAAACCTGTAAAATTACTAAGATGCATTTATTTCTACAAAACATGAAAGTATGAAACATATAAAATATAAAATGTGATTTTACACAAAATACAGTATTTAATAAGGCTTTTGTCTCTTATTTTTTTAAGAGAATTCATCCCATGCTAAAGAGTAGGGAAGGCAGGGAAGATAGATGGCTCTATAATCATTAGACTTGTTTTTTTAGGTGTCTCTTCTACAAGGAACAGTGAAGTAAAACCTCCAGTACGGCTGGCACTAATAAACAGGCCTCCTTTCTTTGCTAACAATTTAACAGAGTTTTCCTTAGCAGAGCTTTGAAAAATTAGTTGTAACAGTAATTTTTTTTGGGCTTATTTCAAAGGAGTGTGAGCAGGCTAAAATTTAACATGGTTATTTACCACGTACTATATGTGTAAGTATAAAACAATACATAAAACTCCTTCACTCATTAAATGATATTAAAAGACTTTTACTGACTCAACAACATATGCAATCCTCAAAAGTTCACAGCTGAATCTGACTTCTACTTTCATTTCCAGCAGCAGGTCAGTATTAATTTACTCATTGTTTTATCCATCATTCATGACCAGAACCATATTATTACTTATGAAGTTCATTCATTCTGGGATTTATTCACCTGAAAGTCTTAGGATGAGCCCATTTACCTATACTGCATGTAATTTCTTGGGAATAGTACACATTTTCAGATTTGGAGTATACAAATAGTAGCTCCAAAGATGCATGTGATAATAAGCACTGTGCAGACTATTTGTTTTCACAGCATTCTCATCCTGGAACCTTCAAACATCAGTTTCATTCAACCCCTCAAAATTCAACTGTGCACCCATACCTTCCTTGACATCTTTTTATTTTTCTCTCCATTCTACATATATATATATATCTGTATAGAGAAATAGCACCTTCCCTACAGGCTCTGTGCACAGCACTTTGCAAAGTATTCTTTGCAGTATATTGCATGAGGTACTTGTGACCTGCAGCCCTGAGCTGACTCCTGCTGAGGATTGTTGAGGAAAACGGCTGAATGGGTTTTCTCAGGGATTATTGCATGACTGAAAAGAAGCCTAAATACAGCCTTCGATATCAAACTGAAAATAACTTGAGGCAGGCAGAGAAAAGTTCTTATCAGGCTGCCAAATTGCACTAAAAGAGTGATTTTGCACAAGGACAGTAAAGGAGTGTCTTTCAAAGAAATGCAGCAATGTGAATTCCAGCATGGCGTCTGGAGTGAAGCATGACACCAACCAGCAATGTGGGAAGGTGACTGATCAGGGAGTGGCCAAAAATTTATGAAAAATATTCCCACAAGACAGAGCTACACAGAATCATAACAGAGCACTGAGGAGCCAGCAAAGAGATGCAAAAGTGAGAGATGAGTAAGATAAGATGGATGGTTTGAGCTGGTATTTTGAAGGGCTTTGGAAGTAACAAATGATTCATGTCTAAGCGAGGCCTATAGTTTAGGTTACAAAACCAGAGAGAAAACTACAGAGCAGAGAACAACACTTTTTACAGAGAAGTCTGGAAAGGAATGATTTTTCTTCTGCTACAGAGAAAGCCTCAGCAATATTTTCCTCAATCTAGTTCTTAAGGTAGATTTTGGAAGAAGAAGCAAACTGGATCACAAGGCATCAAGGCATGGCACTTGAAAGGAAAAGCACATTCATAATCATAAAAGAAGAGTACAGAATGGAATATAGCAGGGAAAAGAAAGGTAGGTAGGTCCCACAGTATCAACCATTTTTTCCTTCTGAATAGTTAGGAAGTAACTAGCAAGCCTGCAAACTCATGAAAGCCAAGAGATTAAAGCTTTGCAGGAAGAGTAACGTAATTTGGGTTTCATCATGGCTCTGACCTTAATTTATCCTGTGCTTTAATTCTCCCTGTGTACAGTAGTGGCAGACACATGCTGAGGTCTACGTCATTAATGCTTGCGAGAGCCTTTGGATTTCTCCAAAGGAGCAGATAAAAGAATTTAAATGGAAAGAAAGCAACACTAATATTTTGTTACTATAAGAGGGAAAAGATCTGGCCAATCTAACAAAGTTTTTTTGAAAAAAAAAATAAAAGAATTAAAATATTTCACTAGTGTGTATTGTTACTTCTTGCTATCAATTTACATTGATTTGTAGGTACACTGTCTTGGGAAACAGTTCTCAGGACTATTCTTTTTCTGGCAAATAAATTTATAGAGCTTGCATTTACTGCTTTAACTGTAATAGTCAGGAAAACAAAGACTGTCTTTATAAAGCAAAGCTTCAATTTCATCCAGTTTTAATAATTTTTTTTTTAAATATTAAAAAGAGAGGCATAAACAGTAACTGCTGTCAGTTTAAATTCTTGTCACAGTTGATATGACTGCTAGGTATGGTTCTCAGTGAAAGAGCATCAGTTGAATGAAAATGTTCCCTGAATTTAAATTCTTATAGAAAAATGTGCATCTATAGAATTCAACGCCCCCATCATAAACAATGAATGACACCCTGAACAGGAAAAAGTAAGTGTGTTTATTTGGCTAGTTAGTTTAGCAGACACATGGCAAATTCTTCTTGTCCTCACTGGAAAACACAGCCAATATTTTAAGTTGCAGTTTCTTTCTGTCAGAATATCCTCTGCTTTATAAAACATGACTGCAATTATTAGAAAAATATCTGCAGTGATCTCTTCAGACCAAGTCACCTCCTGAATTCACTGACTTGATTGGCTGCTGATTTTTATATTCTTAACAGTAGTTAAGTAAATTTTGTCTTAAAGTACCCTCTCATTTAAGTAGTCTAACAAGTCTGGACTGATGTTTAGCAGTGAAGAAACACAATCTTTAAATGCAATAATAAGTTTTGACACCAAGTACTTGTTATGCTACTACTTTATCTGCTAAGCATTGAAAAGAAGTTTAAGGTAAAATATTTTTACCTTTTCGTTATTAAGTCTTGGAATTCACCACAGACAGGCAAGTTACTGAATAACATTGTTGCAGAGTATGCAGATATTAAGATCCTGATGAGAACACTGATTTAGCCCCTTTGCTTTTAATGATTACTAATAAAGAGATCATGAGATCATATGAATAACTATTTTTGAAGCAGAAATAATCCAACTCAAGATTTAACTGGAAGCTTCATGTTTCCAGGTGAAATCCACAGGTATTAATTATTTAAATGTTTATTTATAGTCATCAAAATCCCATATGAACTGTACAAACAAATCAGTTCATGGTTGTATTGCAGGCTTTTTGTTCTTTTCTAAGAATGAAAACTCTCAAACACTTTTACACCCAACTTCATGCAGTTTACCTAACCTGCAGTTCAAGTACACTGGAAGGACTTCTCTTGGGCCACACATAAATAAGACCAGCTGCTTCACTGTGGCCATCAATGTATGTGTCATTGTTTTGGCATTTATATTAAGCATATTTAAAGGATGCACTTTATATATGCAAGTGAAATCATAAGGACACAGAAGAAAAAAAAAGCAACTTTGAATCTCAAGGACCCTTGCCTATCTATGTTCGCAACATTCTCTCATTTGCTAACATCCTGCCTTCTTTGCTTCATTGCTTCTCTATGAATGTGATTTGATCCTTTCTTACATACAAATATAAATTTTAAGTCAAATTAAGTCAGTCAAATCTAACTCCCCTTTCTCTCTCTCTTCCCAACTCCCTCTGCAACTACTGACCCCATTTTACTTCATTTTCAAGAAGTTGCTATGGCCACAGAAAAGGGTTCACTCCCCTTTCCCGCAAAGTCATAGGGAAATGTCTCACCTCTCTCCAGTTCCAGTTGTATAATTCAACTATGGTGAAAAGAAAGCAGTCCTTTATGTTCAAACCTGACCTGTCCCTTGACTTCCACGATTCATATTTTCCACTATTGCTTTACTTCCGTAAATCTTAAATTATAGAATGGTTTGGGTTGGAAGGGACCTTAGAGATAATCCAGTTCCAACCCTCCTGCCATGGGCAGAGACACCTCTCAACAGACCAGGTTGCTCAAAGCCCCATCCAGCCTGGCCTTGAACACCTCCAGGGGTGGGGCATCCACAAGTTCCCTGGGCAACCTGTTCCAGTGCCTCACCACCCTGACTGTAAAGAATTTCTTTCTAGTATCTAATTTAAATCTCCCCTCTTCCAATTTAAACCTGTTGCCCCTTGTCTTGTCACTACACTTCCTGACAAAGTGTCCCTCTCCAGCTCTCCTATAGGCTCCCTTCAGATATTGAAAGGCGGCTGTAAGGTCCCCCTGGAGCCTTCTATTCTCCAGGCTGAACAATCCCAACTCTCTCAGCCTGTCCTCATAAGGGAGGTGCTCCATCCTTCTGATCATCTTTGTGGCCCTCCGCTGGACCCGTTCCAACAGATCCATGTCCTTCCTGTATTGAGGACTCCAAAGCTGGGCACAGTACTCCAGGAAGGGTCTCACAAGAGCAGAGTAGAGGGACAGAATCACCATCTAAATCCACAACTAAACAAGCACAGAATTATGTTTTTGACTCTTCCTCAGTTCAATGTAAATTGCACTTCTTAGAAAAGCCATGCCACATCTTTCAAAAGACTGGTTCAGTCTGCCTCCTTCCCCAGCCTATTCTAGCCCCAGCTGCAGGCTAGCTTTGGTAGGACAATTGCCAGCCGCCAGGAGTAGGAAAAATTACTTGCTGTCCTCAGCAACTTCCAAATTTAATAATGCCTAAAGCAAGTGCAGCAACTTACAGGTCTAAAAGCTATGACAGTTTTGCTCTTGGCAACCAAGCATAAGAGGTTACTGCAACCAGCTACATTGCTCAGCTACCGTGAGCTCATCCAGAAAGGGCTTCACCAGAACTAAAGGAGTTTCACATATAATACCCGAACTGTCCACCTAGAAATCTTAGCTCTTACAGTTACAGTTCTCCTAAAAATCCACTGAAAACCTGTCAAACAAGCTGCCCGCTACCATCATCCCAATATGCAAATGCACCAATTTTTTCCATCCCAAAACTTTTCTTCAAACGGTTCAGCACATCACTAATTGAAAGTAAATAAAGGTTTAAATGATTCAAGCCTACATAAACCTTTTTTCAATTCAAAAGCTAGAAGTCTCTTAAGGATAAAAAACACTTGCATAAAATCACTGCAGCAGAGCACAATCAATCCCTCTATCTCCATTTGTTTGCTTTAGCACTTTACAAGGTTCCCGCAATTCTCAGGTCCAGATCAATCATTTGTTAAAGAAAGAAATGAACAGGCTCGGGTGCCTCAGCAGAATACTGATAAGAGACAGTGTCAGCTAATTTTAACTGAGGAAAAGAGACAACTTAGAAAGATATTTTTTTCCTCTTCTAATTCTTGGTAGAAGAGTTGATAAAACCTACCACAATGGTGAACAGGAAGAAAGAAAAAAAGAAAAAGAGAGAGAGAAAGAGAGAGAGAAAGAGAGAGAGAGAGAGAGAGAAAGAGAGAGAGAGAGAGAGAGAAAGAGAGAGAGAGAGAGAAAGAGAGAGAGAGATAGAAAGATAGAGAGAGAGAGAAAGAGAGAGAGAAAGATAGAGAGAAAGAGAGAGAGAAAGAGAGAGAGAAAGAGAGAGAGA
>JAOXNG010000012.1:150305444-150324111 GCA_028566535.1 Scolopax minor
AATCATTTGGGAGAACATGCAGGAGTTAGCACATCTCAGGGACCATTTCCAAGGGTATTTTGAGTGCAGCCACCCTGTTTTATGGGACAAGGAAGATTTATACAATGGATAAAAACTGTGTTGTGCTAACAGGCCTTGGGCTGGAATATACTTTCAAATGCCCGAGATCAGGGTTTTGTAGAAGACAGACATATACACCCAGGATTGTGATCCTGAAGAGCATTCCCTGGATTATGCCTAATCCTTGCTCTACCTATACACCTTTAGTCTTTTCTTTCTTAGTACTTGCTCTCACTTTAGACCATTCAAACCCTTGGATTTATATCTTTGTGTATGCTACAAATCACTGGAAATATTATAAAGCTTATCACAACTTTGCGATGTTTAGTTCTTATTTGTTGCTTTTTTTTTTCCTAAATGGGCTTTATGTTTTGATAAAGATATATCAAAGTTTGTTGTTTTCGGTCAAACTTAAATCTAAGCACAAAGTGAATTTTATCCCTTGCTTCTTGTACTCACTCATTCCTTACTTCCTCAAAAAGAAAATAAAAAGGAAGAACATTACTAGAATATTTAGGTCTTGCCCTCTTTTTGTGCTCCTATGGAAGACTTGTAGGTAGCCACACAACTTACAATGTTATGGCAATATTCTAATAAAATGTATAATATTGTGATATTCATAACAGCAACATTCCTCTTTTATTGCCTTGCCCAAATTAGGATTGAGAAATGATGGTATTAATCAGCCTCATGCTCTTTAAAGGAAAATTTTTAAGGAAGCTGAACATGCAGGACAATATCTAGAGGCAATTGTGGTTGCTGTTTCTTTTAATGCAGTGGTCCCATTTGCCTTTATATGAACAGAAACTGCTTGAAGTCAGCATGTTTGACTTGCAGCAGCCTAGAGTCTGCCTGTCAAAAGTACTGGAGAAAACACCCAGCTTTAGGTGGCTTTTAGTCAATGCATTTATTGTTTTAAATCTTAATTTGTCATACTTCACTCTCCCTGCTCACTGTATATGGATTCTTGAAACCTGGTTTCTCATTTTCTCCTCAAGGATATCGGTCCTAAAGCTCTGAGGCCCCTGAATCGTGGTTATGATCTAGATCCACGTGAAAGAATTCTTGCTTGTGGTCCATGACCTGAAAAAGTTAGTTTTGATGCTTAACCACAAATTTTTCTCTGGTGTTTTTCCTCTACGAGCATACTAAGCTATTTCATGGGTTTTATTATTTAGTGTTTGTTTTTTCCTTTCTTCATTTAGGTTTATGCTTACTCAAGTGCACTGAAGCAGTCAGATGCCGCTGGAATTGTACATGTACCTAAGATAAATGAAGTCAGGTTTGTTCCTTCAATTTCTATTAGAAAATGCAATATAGTCTGTGTATTGCTGAATGTAATATTGCACATGTTCTTTAAGAATGCTAGGCTGTGTCAAACGTGGGCTTTCTTTAATCAGATTCTGCATGTGGTTTGTTAAATTGTTTAAGGTCATATGCTCAAGTGGATAAAAATGCAGTTGGTATTTTGAAAGTAATTATTGTCACATCATACAAGTGACATAGGGAATGGTTAAAGCAAATGTTTGCATTACCTGTTGACCATGATAAAATACGGCTAAAAGGAACATTGCCATCAGTAGTAAAGATGCCTCCTTTGTACCCAGGAAGTCTGTGCTGGAAAAAAAAATCCAAAGTAAAATACAGTTATTGATTTGTAAGTGTTGTAATTATTCAGAAGATTCATTTCATGGTGCATGATGGTGCTTTTTCTGTTCTTTAAAGAATACCCTGTATTGGAAAATTAAACTTAACAATAATTCCTTTAAGAGAAGAGGGGTGTTATTAAAATGCTCACTGATTAGGGTCAGATGTATTAAATAACTAAATTGTAGCCTACAGTAGGTACACAGAAGGTGATGATTTTTCAAAAGTATATGCAAGCTGTGTGTCAGTCATTCTGTTTTCCTGGGAGCTTGATCAACAACCATGAGCACCACAGCCCATGCGGAGTACAGGAGTTGAGATCTGGATGGGAAATGTTGAGACTGGAGCTGAGAGAAATTTGCAGATTGTGAAAGTCAAATGTCAGTGAATGGGCCTAGAGCGAAAAGAGGGACCCAAAGGCAGGTGCTAAAAGTTAAACACCACCCACATTGTGAGAAAGGTTTGAAAAAGATGGCAGATGACTTAAGGAAGGAAGTGTGGATCAAAGGGGAATCAAAAAAATGGCAAACAGTAATCAGGACTGGTTTTACTGAGAGGAGAGAAGAGACCAAACGTCGGCGTATGACAGGGGAAGTAAAGGAAACTTACAGACAGTAGGAAAGATAAGGAGGTGAGCTAAGGAGACACTGGCTGTATGAAATCTGCTGTATGAAATCACTGAGATGCTGTTTTAAAGTTTGAAGAAAGTGTGAAAAAATAAGGTTAAAAGGGTCCAGATCAGTTAAAGGGGATTTCAATTCTGAGGAGAAATTACAGTTCTATGGAAAGACGACAAAACTGTAGAAAGTGAGTATCTCTGTAATATGAGGGGGTTTTAAAAAGGAAGATTTCCTAGAGGAACAGACATAAATGAAGAGTTTTGAGGAACTGGTAGGCCCAATCTTATAGTAAAACAAAAGGGAAAAAGAACTAAATTCAGAAGTGAATCAAACCTGGATACTTGGCAATTATTTGGTTGAAGGGAGATGAGGAAAAGTGAGGAAATGGTTAAGTGTCTAAAGCTTAAAGTTGCAAAAAAAAAGTTAGCAAAGGAGTAAACATGGAGCAGAAGTCAGAAGAGAATTTAGGACATTTCTGTCTACTTGAGAACTAAAATAAAGTTAAGTCCAGACTTGGAATCCATTTTCTGTAGTAATTTTGCAAGATCTGTCAGGTGATATATGTCAGACTTGAGCTACTATGAGAGAGGAATTAGAGAGAGAAAGAGCAGAGCTTTATGGAGACTAAAGCAAAAGGAAACTTTCTTGTGAGAGAGCTAACCGTGGGTCTAATGAGTTCTCTGTGAGGAAATGTGCTACTATGGGATGAGTCATCAGTATGGAGCAAAAGGCAGGCAGGAAACATCTTTGTCATTGCAAATATTCTGGAATTCAATTGTTTCCCATTTTGAAGCTGTCTTAAATACAAACTCCCGAAGGTTTCATTCCAGAAGGATCACTTGAACATTTTGAGGCAACAGCCTCAAAAGTCCTAGTTATTAACTTATCTGCTAATGCACATTGTGTTAATGTAGCTGTAGGCACAAATATATGAGCTAGATGAGTTTCGTAGGGAGTTGAAAATCCTTTTATTTGACTAATTGGTAAAGGTAAGAGGATGGATAATTTTCTGGGCACACAGACTTGAACCTTAAGCTACCAAGTCAGAGGTCCTTGTCCTGAGTGTGGAGGACTCAGTATCTCAGCTGAGTTCTCTATGTTCCAAGCTGTTGGCTACTGTGGAGGGTTTTCCTGGCTCTTTGTTACTCTTCTGTGATAAAAGTTACAGGAGAGTTTCATTGAAACAGGTAATAGAAACTACTCTGTATTCTCTTAAGTTTTTCACTGAAGGAAGAATCTTTCTTTGCCATGCTTGATTATTGACAAAAATTTAAGACAATGATCCTGATTTCTACTTCTACTTAGCTAACGTATCACTTACTGCCATTTGTCATATTTGCTGGGCTCTTCTGTGAATATGCTATATGTCATATCATTACTCTGTAGCAGCATAACTAGCATTGGAAAAGGAATTCATCCCAAATCTTTAGTACCTTGAAAGCTAGCAAGGAAAGATATGCCTGCAGAGCCTTACTGCGTGTAAAGTTGTGGCTGTTGTTAGAATTAATTTTACTTCAAATCCATGCTTTTCTGTCATTCTGAGGATCTTCAACTGGCACACACTTACAACCACAAGCAAATGTAATACTGAATTGGTCAAGTATCAAAGACTGAAGAAGTGCTTTTCTGAATGAGCTAAATCATTTCTGCTCTAGATTTGGTTACTGCAACATTTCATACACTTCTTTGCAAATTACCATGGTTTTTCTGTCCTCCTTTTCAATTCCTCTTCCTGGAAAGAAAGCCTGGGAGAAGGAGTCTGTCCTTCAAATGCTCTCCTATGAAATGCGATCATCTCTGTATTCCTCCTATCTTTCACAACTGCATGTTATAGTTTGAAAGTTATGTAGTTAAACCCCTGATCCTAAAAAGTCATTTACTTACTGAGGTAAGAATTTCAATCAGTATATTGAGTTTTCATTAATAGAAGCAACCAATGTATATGCACTACAGTGCATATCTTTATCAATATGGACAGACTATGGGAGACATAAAAGACAAACCTTGCTCAATATTTAAACTTGCTTATGAAATGAAGATTTAAATAAAAAGCCTGAGAAAAAATTGCAATATAAATCCTTTTGGATTAATCATTGCCTCTTGCAACCATCATTCCATACTTCATTATGCTGCTACCAATATGCATATACTCTGGCAAGGCTTGACCCATTTCCTTAATAAAAAGCAGTTCCTAAAGGGGTCTGTGAACACTTACTCTCCATTGTGGTTAAAGTTGTCATATTGCAGAAAAAGGGAAGCATAAATGGTCTCAGTCAGCAGAGAATAGATCGCAATCATGATGAGAAGTACTGCCAGCTTCAGGACAGAGTTGAGACGAAGAAAGACTGCACAAGTCACCATTGCCAGCACACCAGTGAAGACAAAATACTGAACAGAAAAAAGCAGTGGTTACTTATGGTGATCAGTGACTACATATTCACTCTGTAAATATCTACATAAATGATCAAGTAATCAGAACTGTAAAAAAAATTTCTCTGTCTTTGAGCTCAAAGCTAAGTCTTCATAGGGTACAAGTAATTTCAAAAATAAGGTTTTTTGCTAAAACGGAGTGTGAAACTAAAAATTCTCTATTTTGCATGGCACCTCCATGTTAGCAGAAATCCTCCTCTGAGCCTTTATGGCATTTTCATTATATTAGAAGGGAAAGGGCATTCTGTATAGTGAAAAGAGGAAAGTGAGAGATGTAGTAACTTGATAATGAGACATCAACTGAGAGAACATTCTTTACTGTGAGGGTGGTGAGACACTGGAACAGGTTGCCCAGAAAAGTTGTGGGTGCCCCATCCCTCAAAGTGTTCAAGATGCCCTAGGCTGGATGGGGCTTTGAGTGACCTAGTCTAGTGGGAGGTGTCCCAGCCCATGGCAGGGCGGTTGGAACTCAATGATCATTAACCTTTCCAACTCTAACCATTCTATGAATCTATGAATTCTATAATTTATATTCCTTTAGATTCTGAACTAACTCACACTAATCATGGTGGGAGAATCATATTCCTGCTTTAAACCTTTTCCCATGCTACTCAAAGAGAAGGTAAAGTCACAGGTTTGGGTGGTTTTCTATTATTATTTTTTTTTAATATTGCCAGTCTAGCTTAGTTACATTACTCTCAAAATCTGATGCCTAAAAGTTTTATTCATATCTCATTTTCCAATCTCTTCATTGTCTCATTTTTCTGAGTGATTAGTCATCTGTCAAATGCAATCCACGCAGCTGATACTGGATATAGAGAGACAATCATGGCCATGAGCTGTTCAGATTTAAAATAGAAACATCAACACCCACAGTCCAAATGTAGTTTAAATTAACTCCTATCATACAGCTTTAGGAGCGATAGCATTCATTTTTCTGCATGTAGCTTTCCTTTAGTACAGTTCCTCTGTAGAAATGGTCTGCATCCGTGTGGTTTGCTGCATACTGTTGGTAGTATCATGACATTGACATAGGACTTTCTAAGCAACATATTTCTTTTATCTACACACAACCAACCCATTGATTTTATTGCCTACTTGCTCATCATAGAGAGGGCTTTTTTAACTCCAAATGCAAATTTAAAATAACTACAGCAGAAGGACTGCTGGTTTTGGTATGTAAGAAGTAATTGTCTCCGTTAGCTTAATACAAATAAAATAGTGCAGTTTACTGCACTTGGTGCATTAAATCATTGCTGGATGTATTTCCAACATAAAGCTTCTGTATAATGTTCAAAGTTTGAAACTTGGTTACAATGCCCCATTAAACCATAAGATTAATTCCTTCTGTAACCCGCCTCTGCTTATTCTGTCAGCATATGGATAGTTGCAAAGGTTCAGTCAGCTTCACAGTGTCATTGAAGCAATTGACTCTACCACCAGTACACCAGTACAGGTCATTGATTCCAGGTAGTGGTTGCCATGTAACCTTTGTGGATCCATGCCCCAGATTCAAAAGCACCTTCAGAAATACCTCAGGATAGGAACAGATGTCTGTAAAAGATGCGGATGAATTGAAAGTCTGGTTCTTCAGGGTTACTGGTTTGTCAAAATCACACCATAGCTGTGAAGGAAGAAAACAAAATCAAGGCTATATTGTGTGCACCAGTGACTACGTGCTTGTGTGGCTGGCTGGCTACCTTCAAGGGTGGAACGATCTGACTTCTGCTCTCTGTACCAACTCCCTAACTGGCACTAAGGACTAAATAGAGAGTAAGAAGACATACTGGGGAAATGAAATGGAAAGGGAGGAGCTATTCATGCCTTAAACATTCAACATCTAAGTAGCCTTCCTATGCTTTCTTGTTTCCAAAGGGGAAAGATGAGCTTCTTCTGGAGTTTCAGAGGACCAATATCAGACTATTAAGAATTGTCCCCTCAAAATGGTTATACTTATCTATAAACTGCAGAGAAAATCATTTAAGTTGGAGCATAAAATAAGATTGTATGCATGCACTTTTTTACATGCAATTTTTTTTCTGCTACATTGCTATAGACAATGTTGTTCTCCTAGATGAAGGACAAAATCCCATGGTATCATTCAGGATTGTCTTGTGGCCAAAAACATAATGTGGTCCCAGAACTGCAACTGTGATGCCTAGAATGCAAGGGAATGAAAGTTCATTCACAATACAATAGTGTTGAGAACGTAATACTGCCTTTTGCTGTTATGACCTGCATTCATTTTAATGGTATTTTAATCCAGTTTTATTAAATATAAGCGAAACATCAGTGTTGAGTCGCAATACATCATGTGCTTAGAACACAGGAAAAAAGATCATTAATGGTTTCATATTTTGACAGTTAAAGCAGATGGAGTCTCTAGTTACATATATTAATCCAATCTGGATGTTTACACTAAGTCATTTCATCAACCTGGTATGTATAAACTAGTTCCCCTGATTTTCTTTCCAACAGAGGTAGAGAGTTTGTTTAATTAGGCCCAATTTCTTATAATTAAATTCTAATGAATTTTGAACTTGGAACTCTCTTGTTTGTTCTTTCAGCAATTCAGTCATCTCTGCAATGCAGCAACATTATCTAAGTTGCCTGCACAGTCCTCTGTGCAGACAGAGACTCTCGGTGACAACAGAGAGTTAGTTAGTGGTACCTTCTTTAAGTTTATGATGTGTACAGCACCTCTGCATGGCAGAGTGCCAAGAGAACCACTCTGGTTATCTTTTTAAAAGACCTTCAGGATCAGAAACTTTATTCTAATTTTATAACTACAAGAATGTACTTGATGTAAAGAACCACAAAACTAATTCCCCCCCCTGCTGAGTCAAAGCCTTATAGCTCTTAGCCTCTTCCTAGAAAGCATCTGAGTCTTAGTTCCTTCCAGCTGGGAGCGTTTGAAATCAGTGGATGCATATAACTGCAAGGCTGAGCCATGTTACCTGTTCTTAAATGCATGCAGATCCCTCCTGGGCAAACTATTATTATGGCAGAATTTTGACATATGAACTAACGAGGTTATATGAATGTTGTGATTTCCTGTAGAGATCAGGACTCAGTGACTCAATTCATTGCCTTTCTAAACATACGACAATAATATAACTGTTTACTGCTTTATAGATACCCACTGGTATGACAGTAAAGAGAAGTACATTTCCTTTGGCTTCTTTTGGATTAGCCATTCCACAAGATTGCCGTGGACACAATCTTAAAAAATAATCCACAACGTCAGAGGAAAATCTCATTATCGTCATATCCATAGCAAATTGGGTATGGATAGCCCATTAGAGATCATCTTGTTTCAAAGGCAAGATCAATTCTACCAAAATCTTTCCTGACAGATATTTGTCAAACATGATTTAAAAACCTTTAAATTCTACAACACTCCTTAGTGATATGTACTGTAATGTACCACTGTTCTTATCTTCAGGAAGTCTTCAGCCTTATTGAACTTCCTGTCATTTACCATATTGTATTTTCTCTGTAAGGATAGCAATCAGTGGCTACATTCTTCTTTCTCCAACTAACTCTCCTAGCAGTGACTGCGTGGTATCACTAAAAAACCCAGGCAGATGCTGAGTCCCCACCTATTGGCAACATGTATTCAGTCATAAAAGAATGACAACAATAGAACCTAATAAAATCTCATGTCTGTTAGCAAAAGACAGGGTAAATTCTTGAAGTATCAGACTTCAGCATACTGATTCCAATGATACAATCATCATTATAATTAATTATTACAGGATAATTATTGTTGCTGTTATGATATTATAATTGCTATTGTTATTACTGTCACTAAATGTTTTCCTGGTCTCACCTAGAAAAAAATAAATATTTGCAAAGACTAAAGTTCAGATGAAGAGCACTGCTATCAAAAATTGCCCTACAAGAGCAGAGAATGATGAAAATGTTACTTTTAATCTATCAGTGAGATATTTACCTTCTTCTTGGCTCAGGCTTCAACACCTGCCAGGTTGTCTGGCAAGATAATCCACCTAATTCATGCAAAGCTATCTCATATTTCTGAAGACATCCAGATAATCAGAGCTCTATTGTACTTGCATACAAGAACCCACTCTTTTATCCTGAGATATTGAATAGAGCTAGGCCCGTGGTATTCAATTACCAACATTTTTATTTAATCACAGCTACTAAGTAAAGCTTGGTTCATGCCTTTCCTCGCAGATACGATGATAAACTTTGGTCTACATTTGTCACATTTTAGAGTCTTAGTGGAGATGTGTAACTTAGGACCCAAATCAAAATAAACTCCCTCTGTAGTCAGTGGAGAAAGAAAAAAATCTTTTTATTGAGACCAGCATGATCAAAAGAAATCTTTGGGGATACCTGTTTTTCTGCACTGACTCTAAAGAAAGCTGAGAGTGACTATGCCCATAGTTTTGCTCTAGAGCTGAGGTGAATTGAGGCCAAATGTTCTTGTCAAAGTTCTAAATGAGCAAGGTAAGATGTGTTTAGAACTTTTACTTTTTAACTTTCTTTTACATGCTGTGGTTACCTGCTCTGTCCTTTCTTTGAAGGTATTTCCCGGGTTTGTTAACACTTAATTTTTTTAGTAATTAAATCTAATTAATGGGAGAACTGGGGTATTTATATATCTATAAGCATTACTTGCCTTGACAGTCTTTAAGGAAGTATATCAGCATGTCAGAAAATTACAAATGGTCCTCAAAGGGTAGATATATTGACCAGAAAGTAGGAGAAAGATTCAAAAATAGATGATATTCATGAGGGAGTATTAACTAGATATTTCAGAAATACATAGTTTAAGCAACAGCTTGAATTTCCTGAAGCTGTGACACTTTGCCTTTTATATTTAAATCATAGCTGGCTTATAAACACATTAGTTAGCAAGTCCTGTAGCAAGCTTAATAATTCATTAATCTTCTTTTCCTTTATAATATTCCCTGGCTCTCTAAAAGCTTACAATATTGATGATGGCTCCAAGAAAATTAATCAGAATGGATGCAAATATAATGACATTTCTGGCCAGGTAGGTCTCATTAATCCAGCAACAGGTTTTCCGGAGCATTAAGGGTAAACATTTGTAGTCCTCTGCCGTAGTGATTAGCACAAGAGCGGAGTGCAGCAAAATCAGAATAGAAAATTGGATGACCATTGGTATCACCCTGGGAAACACAAAAAAAATAAAAAAAAGAGAGCACAGCATTAAACCTCAATACAATACCACTGCTGATAAAAATAAATGTGTAAACAGTTAAGACTAGGAAAAATCAGTTGTCATAAATCTGAGATAATTGGTCTAGGAAAAAAATCCAGAGAAAGCAAAGATCTGTTCATGTTCCCTAGCTCTGCCATTGCTTCACACGGTTTCCTGCTGAGAAACTGTATTGAAGAAACAAGCTGGGGAAATAATTGCCAGTGCCTTTTGTCTGTATAGAGTTTGAGTGGCAGGAATGTCCTTTCTTCTGGGACTCAGTTGTCTCTTAAGTTTCTATCAGACCAAACCTATTCAGTCTCTAGGATCTTGATGCCACTTACGTATGAGCTGCTCCCCACTCTAGCAGACTAGTTTCCACTTTAGCAAACTGCAGTTTGGGGGCAGTTTAGTAGAGTGCTATTTTGTATACAGCCCAACACAGGTGTCTGAACTCATACTATACTGAGGATGATAGACTCTAAATTGTGTATAATAATGCAGCCTGTTTTCTGGAGTAAGTCAGGATATAATAATTATGGAAATGCAGCAAGATTCCCCTCATATTAATTACTGGTGGGCCATCTGTACCTAAGAATCTCATTGTTTTATAAAAGAGTAAAAGATCTAGTTCTTTCATGGAAGAATGAAAATATAAAAAATATGAAAACATTTGTTATGATCCAAAAATGTTTAAATAAAACACATTGTTTGGCATACCCTATAAACTTTGTTCTTGCAAATATGATACTTAATCAAGTATTGCTAAGTGCATTCACAGAATAGCCAGTTCAATTCCTTTGAATAGACCATTAAAACCCATAATTTCTTCTAGTCCTACTTTCATTATATTTTTCTAATTTTATGCCTTTTTCTTGCTTAAATCTGGGACCTGAAGTCAATAAAGTAACTGATGTGGTTGGAAAATGTGGTAAATTATTTTACTTTGCTGAGAAGAAAGCTCTCAGCACTTCACAACTCAAGCTTTTTGTCCCTATTTGTGCCAGTCATTGTTCTTCTGTGTCTCTTTTACCAGAAATCAAATGCATGCAAATTAGAAGTAACTCCACTGCTTCTGCAAACCTCTCCCTCTTCACTCTACTTTCCCTTTCCTTTTTGTTATCAGGCAAATGATTAAGCTTAAGCCTTTCAATTAAGTAATTAAAATTTCTAGTAACGTAGTTGTATAGGTGCCAGTACACTGCAGTGATTTAATCATAATGTCTCACAGAAAAAAAACTTTGAAAAGTGGACTATCAGTGTGCTCCAAGAAAACTTCTGCACTTCCAAGTGCAATATTCTTCAGTAGCCTTCTTCTTTACAAAGCCAAATGACTGAGATCCTCTTTGGAACTGATAGCTTCTATCTATAACTCAGATAAATATAGACAGTCTCTATTTGTGGATGTAGGTTACCAATTCTGCAGACCTAGCCTGACCCAGCTCTAAATGAAACCAAAAGATTTCAAAAAGATTGGGGTCAAGCTTCAAGAGGTCAGACCTGAGGACACTAAACATAAGTAGTTATTTTGGACTGCCAAACTCTACATGTAAGACCCAGGGCTATTGAATTAAGGTGTTATAAAGACCTAAATTTGGGATTTAAATCCAAAATGCAACATAACCTGCTTAGGTTCCTGAGAAACTATGGTCTTGTATTTGTTCATAATAAATATATAGACAACAAAAATTCTTCCACTGTAGCTGTTTGGTTGAACATTGATGTGTTTGTCACTTATCTAAGCTGGCTTGAGATAAAAACACAACTGAAGTCTGCACACCTATGACCAGAGGATCAATCCAGTATCTGTGCTAAGATTTTATTGGCAGCATGCTGATAAGATCAAGTACAGCAGAAGATATAGCCAAGGTCAGAGGGGTATGAACAAATAGCCATAATTCTCTTCTGTCCATGACAGGCTGAGAGTTGGTGATGTTCAGCCTGGAGTAGAGAAGGCTCAGGGGAGAAAACCTATAGAAGCCTTTCAATACAGAAAGGGAGACTACAGGAGAGAAATGGAGGGATTTTTTATCAGGGAGTGAAGCAACAGGATAAGGGGAAGGGTTTTAAACTGAAAGGGTATATTTAGATATCAGGAAAAAATTCTTTATTGTGAGATTGGTAAGACACTGGAACATGTTGCCCAGAGAAGTTGCAGATGCCCCATCCCTGGAAATGTTCAAGGTCAGGCTGAATGGACTTTTGAGCAACTTGCTCTAGTGGGAGGTGTCCCTGCCCATGCCAGGAGGGTTGGAACTGTGTTCTTTAAGGTCCCTTCCAACCCAAACCATTCTATGATTCTGTGAACTTCTCCCAGAACTGGGACTCCTGGGTTGTATCCCCTCTTCATTCAAGAAGAGATTCAAGACCAAATGCTTTTCTTTCTAGGCGTTCCATTACTGTCAAGGTCAAGTGAAGTTTGAAATGGCACTTTTGCCCTCCTTCTTCCTCATGTACAGTCACAAATCAAGAGTTGAGCCAGAAGAAAAACTTACGTAAAACACAAGATGCAGATATTTAAAAGAACAACAGTTTGAAATCTGTTTTTCTTCCCTCACAAGAATAACCCAGTGAAAACCTGACAGAAATAAGAGTAGTTCAGCAGTCTACTCTAGTATGATCTATTGCCTGTGTGAACATATAGAAAGTTCATTGCAGGAAATGAATCAAACTCCCAGGCCTCTCAGATGGAGAAGATGAATCACTGCAAGGTTGGCAATATAATATAATGGCTTCATAGAGGATAATTACAGCAGAAATATGGCATTAATTTATGTCACTTAGAGCAATTTCCCCAACTCAATATTTCAAAGAATGAAAACTATTGTAAAGATTTTTAAATTCAGTGATGTGCCTGCCCTGCCAGTGAACAGTATGAATGGATCAAATATTTATCCTGTGGGAGAGAGACATAAACTGAGATAAAATTCTGAAATTCCATACACACTAGATGTAATAATGGAAAAATTATTCCCTTTACCACACAGACTAAGGAGACTAAGGCAACCTATCTAGGAAACTCCCTGAAGATCCTTAGTAAGATATGTTTTATGATTATTTAAATAATGTTTTCTTTCACTGAATTTCCAGAAATACCCAAAAGATTCAGCTTAGAAAAATACTCAAATATTTAAGCAAATATAAAATGCCATCCTTGTTCAACAAAGGTCTGAAGCATGCATTGAAAAACACTTAAATGTGTTGTTAGGAAATGGATAAGTTACCATGAGGTGTATTAATTACAGTTTGTTATTTCTTCCATGGATATTATTTCCATGCTTTTCCACTGTAGTAGTTTACTTCTCTGATATCTAGTTAGAGATATAACAGATGATCAACAGTTACCTCTGAATACAAATTCTGCCTAACTTTGCGATAGCTTGTTCACGCGCTCATACCTTACATGGTTTTGAGAACTGGAATGTAGGAAATTTGGACTTCTGGATTATTATCTCATTATGTTTTAGCATATTGAAACCTTCTGACTCAAACCCCCTCATCCTGTTATTTTAGGGTTGCTCATCTGTTGACCTCCGCTCATTTAACAGGCATGCTTTTTTAAGACTGAAACACATTTTTTTGAAGCAGAGTATTAGAACTTGAAATATTAAGACCAAAATTTGCCTTCTTAAATCTTTACAGTGACCTTCAGCTCCTGAAATAATATAGGAACTGCCATAAAACACCCATGTTGCTTCAAATATTTCACAAAAGGGACAGAAGTAAATATCCTTTCCCTAAATATCTTTCCAGTTTCCAGAAATCAACATTTAAGGGAATTCTTGAGTCCAAGGTCTCATGATTTTGTTTAAAAACCTTTGCTGATCTTATCTTGTAGAAATTTATCTAATATTTGTTTGAAGCTATGTGTTTGTACAGACTCTTTAATATTCAGTGAAAGAAAAGTCGACAAAACATTTCTGAAGTGCAGTGAAAAATACAAGACTACTGAGTGAGATGGGAAACCAAGAAGTGAGACAGCTGCGGGCATTGTGGTTATGTGACTCCTTCTCCCCTGATTCCAATGGCACTAGACACCCTCACAAGAATTAACAGAGATAAATCTCTGCAGATAGAAAAGATGTCATGGGTTGTTTTTTGGGTTGTTTGGGGTTTTTTTGGGTTTTGTTCTGTTATTTTTCTGGTATAGCAGTGATTGATATAGTAGCAGAAATCTTTTGGAAAAAAGGTTCCATTAATAAGATCCATAAATCTTCTTGTACATACTGAGAAAAAAAAACAAACAAAACAACAAACAGCTACCAGAAGTGAAGAATTTTGAATGTATAATGGAAAAAGAACTTTAAGAAGGCAAACAAACTTACTGGTATTAGAGCAATACAGGACATGAGGAAGAGGAAGGTCAGGCACTACTCTGGGTACTTTCCAAGCTGAGAACTACCAAATACATGGGATATCACTACTGCAGACTACAGTAACCTACCTGCATCTAACCACAATTTTGGTATTCTTAAACATAAACATGGTGAAGCAGATCTTCCAGAGATAATTCAAGAAATATTGTTGCATTACTGTAACACAATGTCTTATTTTCTGTATAAATACTGTATTTTCAAGCTTATTCTACAGTTAGCCACAAGTTAAGGTTCATCTGAGTGTTAGAAACCACTTGAGATTTATTTTCGTCTGGGAAGTTCTTTTTTAGCATTTGCTCTGCCAGAGGCCAAAAGGGACCAGAGGCATGAAAATTGTGGACACAGAAGTCTCAGCTATGTCAAATTTTTGTAACCTTAGTAGGAAGTAGCTGCTTGGTCAACCCCAGATAAAAGCAGAAGAAAAAGATCTACCAGATCATCTCCTTGCTTCTTCTTAATGGCACAAGATTGTTTTCCCTATCTGGATAATACATATCATCAGCAACAAAGCACAACAATACAATTTTCTTAGATAGCATGTAAGAAATAAAACCAAAACAATCACTGATTCCCAAGGTGATTACCAGTCACTTCGCAAAATGTCACTGTTTCTAAGTCTGGATCAGGTTTTACTGAAGCACTGGAAGCAGCACTCCTTATATTGTCAAACTTTTGTAACCCAGGTTCCACTTATCTCAGTGGGGATTCTGCTTAAAAACATAACAACGTGATGTCAGTAGATTCTGCTGTCTTTGTGAAAACATTTAGTTGCAGATAAAAAAATAAAAAAGTAGCAAATATTAGGGAAAAAAGGGAAAAATAGTTACAAACACTTTGGGGGAACAAGAAGATTTTACTGGTTCATTCCACGTCAATCCTAGAAATGCTATCCCACTGTTCCCCCAAGAGCACCTTCAGATACATAGAGATATATTTCTGTATTTACCTGGAAGAAGGGAGTAAGCTTTGGATAGCGGTGATAAATACAAGAACAATAAATGCGCACACCAAGTTTGATTTGAATACTTCATCCCGCATTTGAGAATACTAGAACAAAAACAAACCAGAAGAGTAAATTAGCTGTTAACCCATGCAGTAGTTTAATAAAGACTGATGCATATAGGAGACTTTGGAGAAATTACCAGGGAGAACTAATAAATCTATAAACCTGAATTTGTTTTTAAAAATGAAACACAGAAAATAAATCATTAATAAGTTGGTAAAATACTTTAGCCAAGAGAGAAAAACTCAGTAATTATTTGTTTTAAAAGTCCTCAGGTAGATACTAAGGGTTTGTGCTGCTGAGTAGAATACTAAATGCTTCATTGCTTAACCAGAGGAACCATTGTTCCATTGTTCCAAACTCCAGTTGTTTACAGCAGATTAATATTGGTCCACAGACATATTTTTGTAAATCTCTTTGTCCTATACTGATGCCACTAAATTTTCTTCACCTAGTAAAAAATCTCACAGAATCTGGTCCTGGTCATTTTTCTTCCTCTGAACAGTAACTCCATTTTATTTAATCTCTTGCAGTTTTGAAGGTGTTAAGAGTTACATGTGAGGAACAAAAGGAAATCAGAGAAAGAGAGATATCAGATATCAGAGTGTTTCTCCAGCAAGTAGAAATTAAGACAAACTCCAGATATAAATGCCTACAGAACATTATAATTAAAAAAAATTAAAACTGTTTAAGAAATGTATCAGAAACATACATTGAGAAAGTTCAACCATGAACTGCATTCTATAGCTAATCTGCTCCTGAGGGAAGTTCCTATCTAGACTTAGATGATATTCACTACATGTGTCTTCATTAGGGACTTCATTTCAGTTATAAACATCTGGTCAAAACAGTCTTAAGCTCCTGAATTGGGGAAAAGGCTTCTCTCTTCCCTGCTCCCATTTGTTATGAATAAGAGAGGAGGTATATTTGTCGGTGTCCCTCATTTTGACTCCTCCTTTGCTGTGATTATATCCTGTGTCTGCTGCTGGAAGAAGCAATATTGCTTTGACATGATTTTCGGTGGTGTTCATGGGCAACTCCATTTTGCTGGTGGAAGCACAGAGGCACTGACCCTGATTTCATGTGCAGGAAAGCAGAATTGGATCAGCCCACTTAGATAATAGACCAGGGGGTTGGGGGTTTTTTTTGTTTGTTTGTTTGTTTGTTTGGGTTTTTTGTTTGTTTTGTTTTGTTGTTGCAGCACAAAAAGAACCAAAGGGAAAAGAACAAAGGTATGTTCCTTAAAATATAACATGAAATCCCATAACTGTTCCTTAGGGAAATTATAGAAAACTAATTGAATGAAACACAAACATGAAATTGCCTGCTGTTTTGAGCATTATGTCAAAAGGATGAATGCTGTGGTCTAATCAGTAACGATGTTGTGATGAGAAATTGTTAGCATCTCTAAGGCAGCACAAACACCAATGATAAATGTAGCACTGTAGAAATCTCCCCCTTAATGACTTGGAGAAGTAATTGATGGATAGACTGAGCCTCAAGGCACTTCCATAAGTATGGGGAGGCATGTAGCCAACTAGAGCCACAGAGAGTGGTAGGAAGAATCGTGATGTGACCTTCTGTGCAATAAAACCTTAGCTGCAATATTCTTCTGCCAAGTCATGCTGCTTATTCACCATGTCTCCTCTCTTTTTCTAGGAGTCTTTGAAAGGGGAGTACCAGCTTTACATGTTCACGTAGAGAAAGTGTTTGTGCACTGGGGAGGAAGGTTTTTTTGTCTCATCCTTTATTCTACTCATTGACTCAGATAGGACCTTATAGATGAAAAGGTAGACCATAGATTTTTTTTCTTCAGAGAAATGGTGTTTTGCCATTAGAAAAGTTTCTGCAGTACAGGGGAGGGACAGAAGACATATCAGGAAGCCCAAGGAAGAAAAAGAGATGGATGAACTCCTAAGGAGACTGAAGAGTAGACACAGATCCTTTTGTTGACCAATGACAGAAAAGAAAATGCTGAGCATTCCCAGAGTTTGCCAAGCATTTCTTGCAGATCTTCTTGCCACTGGATGTTCCTGGGTTAAAGGAAAGAGCTGAGGCTCATGTTTGCAAGGATACAGCATGTGAGAAGGGCAAAACTTGTTTCCTACCCATTTAATGTCTATTAATCTTGCCAATAGGAAACTCTGAAATGGAAGCTCAGATATTTAGTTCTAATATTTGATCAAAGAAAATCTGTATTGTGAAATTCAAAGCCCTTTTGGTATTTTCATTGTACTCACCTAACAGGAAATAAGTAGACACTTCACCTCTAAGCCCAGTCTGATTTATGATCCCAATACAAATACGCAGGAAGACTTAGAATTATCTTTATACAAATCCTTACACTGGAAACTTTCATTAACAAAAATCCTACCAGTATGTAAAAATTCCTGCCCTGTTACTATCCTTTATCATGTGTGAAAATACAGTACTGATGTTTCTAAGTCACTGCTATTAAGGTAGAGCATCATAATGATATCTTTTAATTACTGGAAATCATTTAAAGCAGTATCAGATTTTTCTTATGAGCTATTGTATAGTTGGAAACTGTTAGTGTAGGCTAGCATTAGAAGTACTTTTCTGTGATAATCTTTTGCTCAATCTACCACACCTTATTTATGAAAATAACCTCTCGCAAAATTGAGAGTGAAGATCTCTAAATGAGATATCAAGTGTTAATGAGTGAAATCAATGTTAGCAATGACTAGTCCATTTGTGTAAGGAATCTATAAAATATACTAGGTGGGGATCTTGCACAAATTCTCTGTAAAATGAAACATTACAAAATTCATGTGGAGATATACATACTGCCTCAGAGAGATAACCCATTCATTAATGCAACCTTTACTGTTGATGTAGAATCTACATTTACTCTGTCATCAAGAAGGACATAGAGCAATGAGAAGAAAGGGGAATGGAAAGATGTACCAAATGTCTTCAACAGCTGTGATACACCAGTAGTTTAAACCATTGTAAACCAAGAGCTGTGCTAGCTCCCATCATAGTTCTGTGCATGCTGATTCCAGATTTTTTTTTTTATTTTTATCCTTTTAAACCTTGCTAGCATAAATCTGCTGTCTGCAATTGTTTTACAATGAAAAAAAAATAAAAATTAAACAGTCTAGGTAGTTTAAACAGAAGTCCAACATGACATTTCAGATCTATTGAAGTCACCCCAAAAGATTTATGATCCCATGGCATGCTAGTGCTGTTACTAATGCAGAAGGAAGAAATATAGCTTATTGTTCACATGGTTACTCACTCCTCTGTGGTTTGAGGTACAGAGGATTAACACAATTCTTACTGAGCAAGGTTAACATAACACTTCTTGATTGGCATT
>JAOXNG010000012.1:150324211-150335990 GCA_028566535.1 Scolopax minor
CCTCTGTGGTTTGAGGTACAGAGGATTAACACAATTCTTACTGAGCAAGGTTAACATAACACTTCTTGATTGGCATTTCAGCTAGGGGTACTGGTTGTTCTGTCTACTGCATAACTGTAAAGTCTAGGGTGAGAAGTACTTACAGATAAAAGAAATAACTATTAGGCAGATGCCAGCCCTGCCGGCATGTGTGATGGCTAATTGTGAGGGCACAAGCTTTTACACAGGAGAAGCTACTTTAGTTGAGAGCTAACTCTGAACTGAAGCTGCCCCTGGTCTGAACAGAAGGTGAGTAGCCGCAAATGAGAAGAGTAGTGTGAGATGGGAGACCCATAGACATACATTGTCTACTTGCTCAGCAATGCTGCAGGGAGCATCTCAAGATGCTGATGTAGAAGGTCATGTAAGCAGTTGCAAAATGTTAATGACTAGAAGGAAGCATAATTCCGGACTGAAAGGTTAGTGGTGGGGAGAGTAGAGGGAAAAGGTTTCTGAAATAGCTTTATGAGAATCCAATTTAGATCTGGGTTTGTTTTATTTTGTTCCCTAAATGGGCAGGAAGAAGAGAGAAAGTGATAGTAATATAAGATAATAAGGAGGAAACAGCTACTTTCTGTAGCAAAAAAATTCACATGCTATTTTTTTCATGACTGCCTGTAGACTATGGTTTAACACTAAGGCTTCTGGGACAAACCTTAGCTACCGCACAGGCAAACAAGGAGGAAAAGGGACGTTTCCCACATTGTCCCACAAGACATTTCCCCTGCCTATAATGAAGAATATGCTGTGATTCACCTCTCCTTAATCCACATCATCCCTTTGCATTCTGGTGCATTCCCTACCCTTCCCTGAGCACACCCATGGTGTCCCAGCACCCTGAACACAAGTAAGGAGATTGCTGGCCAGCAATCCAACCCAACTGTTGGAGGTGGATGAACCAGAGAATAAAACAGTGCTGATATTTTTTAAAACTTTATGCCTGTGTAATGCTAGAACCCAGCCTGATTTAGAGGATAGAAAGAAGATTTAATCTGCTTTACAGGAAGGAAATTGTGTTTCTATTGGCTGTGCTTACTGGTAGGGACTAGCACCTAAGGAAATATTGAATGAAAACACTATTTCCCAAGAATTGCAATACATGTTGGCATTGGAATGTCATACTGAGAAGAAAATGCATCAAAAATGCTCAAAATGTTTGCTTTTAAAAGGACTTTTTTTCATCCAATGCATTTCAAAACATTATAAATATTTAAAATCTGGCCTATGTAATATAATTGATTAGAACATTTCATATTCTGAATACAGGATCTTATTCTGGGCAGTGTTCCTTTACTCCAGCCCATGTTGAGGCCTCATTTTTATTAAATATTAGTGTAAGACTACTATATAATAGCTTGCTCATTCAGCAAGCTGTTTGTGACTAGCTGGTTTTCTCTTTTGCACCAAAGAATTCTAATATATGATGCCCTACCTTCCAGGTAAAGTGCTATTTTGTCTAGACTTTTTTTTTTTTCCTTTATCTTTTGACCTTGTGCCTTGAAAAGATAAAAGATTGCTTATGACTTTTGGGCCTTTAAAAGGTAATTCACAGAATATCAGAAATCTTTAATTTCACTTCCACTGCATCCCTATCAGCTTTGCATGATGACTGCATTGAAAGAAGTATCCTTATATTTTTTGTTGCAACAGTAGTGGCAAAAGACGCTTTGGGGATTCTGCCTGTGTCTCAGTGTCATAAATATTCTCTTGGGGATACTGAATCTTTTCTTTTTTTTTTTTTTTTTTACTTAAAAAATGAAAATTTCTTTTTTCCTCTGCAAAATTGTTTTTGAAATAAGGGCTTAAATATAACTTAAACAGAATTTTTCTTTTCCATTGTTTTTTGTTAAGCTCTCACTACTGGTACCACCTGAGGACTGGTCTCCCATAAGTCAAGTAAAATAGTCTGTTTTCCAGTAGAGGCTAATGTGATGATGGAGAAGTGGGCCTCCATGCTTGCAGTTCTCCATTATTTGTCTTTCTTTTCAGTCTAAGACACATCCTATCACAGACCTGTAGTTGCTGCATTGTAATAGCATTCAAGTCAAGTAAATCATTTGAGATCTGGTGCAATCCCGCCCGATGTCATCAGTTTGCAAGGAAAGTTATCTTTTGTAACTTATAACTTATATCTGCATTTACACTGAAATAGAAATTATTGAGATCATACTATTGCTGAGAAGAAGCATTATAGAAGTGAACAATATTTACCTCTTTGAAGCAGATGTTAAAAAAAGGATGTTTAAAGCAAAGAGTTGACAAATTATTTTTGACTTGAAATAAACATAGCAGCTGCCTAGAGAACATCAGATGAATCCTACTACTAAATGACAGAAACATATCTATATAAATATAGATATATGTTTTGAATAGGAGTGTCAGTTTATTAATATGCTCAATCACTGTGCCAAAAAAACCCTGTTGTCTGACAGAAAACTACTGGTACTAGACAGCAAACGAAACCCAGCAAATGGCTGTTGTTTTCAGAAGCAGAGTTTGCTCAATGTAGTCATTTTCCAACAATGATTTGCAGCATTATAAGACCTGCATCATTACACTGTCCAGTATGACCTCTAGCTCAGCCCCAACTTCTGAAAACTGAAACAAAATGAAAAAGAAAACCAAAAACCAGAAAATAAACAACACAAGCTAGAACCTACAGCTTCTCTACTTCAGTGGACATATATTACAATTATTTGACTTGAGAATAAAGCAGCTACCAAGACCCAGCTACCTTATGCTCCAGGCTGGAGTCTTTAAACATCAGTGAAAAAGGCTTGATATGCTCTCTTCTCAATTTATCGCCACTCCGTAAGTCGATGGTGTGCTCTATTCGCTTGTTAATTTCCTCAGGCCCAGACTGGACATGCAAAGCTTGTGCAAGATGGTTTGGAAGCAGATTTATTGAATTTCTTGTTAGGGCAGCCAGAGTCTAGGGGAAAGCACATGCAAACAGAATAAACCTGCTGGTCCCCTTGGGTTAAAAATGCAATGTTTTAGATCATGTTGCATTGCAAACCATTACAGCATTCCATGCAATTCATTCAATGAAATCTATAAAAGTGTAAAATAAGTCTGTTCCACTAAACACATACAGTACATTAAGGAAAGTACTTTAATGCCCTCTTTTATACAGATCTAAGTGGTTTGCTGCTGCAGTGAACACTATTTCCTTTTCCAGATTCTGCTAATTAAATATTAGAGCATGCATGAGGGGAGTACACACCAAACTCACGGCAGGGTACCTAACTCAATGGTGTGTTTTAACAACTAAGAACGGAAGCTACAGAAAACAGAAGTCACAAAACAGGATTAATGGTATGTTTCTGGATCTTAACATTACTGGATGTGTGTAGTTAAGGAACAGAGCAGTTAGACAGGAGTGAAGAAGATGACTTTTCTGATTACTTCAGCATGGGTTTTCGAATAATATGTTCTTCTTCACTACTGGTATATTCCAGCCAGTCTAGATTACAGTTAAGCTATATGATTTAATTTAACTGTAATTCATATTATTATCTTAAATATTATCTCAAATGCATTATTCCTTCAGTATTTCATTGACTAATCAAAAAAAAGAAATTACTTTTTCACAGCTTCACAAAGGAAAGCTAGCGGAGGTAGTATGAAGGGTGCTTCACCTTCAGGAAAGAGTTAGAGCTTGCTTTCATAAAAAGAATAACTCAGTCCAGTTTCATGGTATCATTTCATGACACAAACCACAGTGAAGCAACACTTTCCCACTTGAATGGGAAAATAAACTCTACTACCTTTGATATTCCCAAATGTTAACAAATGTTAATGAATGGAAAGCATATAAACCTTCATACATCACAGCATGAGACATTACAGAATTATTATGGACAGGAAATACACTTCTGCTTGAGAAAAGTTATCCTATAGGTCCTTATTGGAAAGATCTCCTGCTGTATCTCCTACTGGGCATTGTTGGGAACAGGAATTTGGGGTGAATTTATCACCAAGTTTCTCTGGAAAGCCAATTCTTTTGAATCACAGAATTACATACAGGAAATCACATAGAATCACTGAATCTTCATGGTTGGAAGGGTCCTTTGAGAAATAATACAGGGAGGTTTCACTTGTTTGTTTTCAAAGTATATTAATTTTAAAAATATAATTACATTCTAATGAATGTAATTAAAACACTGAATGGGTCTCAGGTCAACCCCTAAGTGATAATTTTTTTTACAGTCCTGAAATAAAATCCAAGGACTCAGAGGTCACAGACAAGATCTTGTTTTCTCATATTCCATCTTTTGATGAGCACCTTAAAAGCCCAATATTTAGGCAGAAAAGTACACTAGGACTGAAATCTTCTGTCTATTAAGTGAAAAACAATATTCCTATTTGCTTTAGTAGAAAAGGAACTTCAACAGAGGAGGTTTGACAAACAACTCTACTCAAACCTCCCCATCTTCGCTCTAAAAAATCAATATTATCAACATTTGAAGGAAAAAAAAAAGTATCAAGAAAACTGTTCTCATATTAAAATTTCAGATATGCCTGAATCTGTATCTTAGCCTTGGAGTTAAGGTGGAAATTGTAAGTTTAGAGGCAAATGTCAGGAAAACAGACCATTGAGTCAACTGGATAAATACTGTATTACTAACACTAAGGCACTACTTCAGTGTTCTTATCTCTTTTAAACTGAGCTATGCAGAAAAATTATCATCAATTTGGGGTGTTTAAGACCACAGAAGTGGGTCTGAAATTAATGTGAAAGGATATCACATCAGATAAGGTTCTGTGCTTTAAGTCCTCAGAATTAGTTTCCATTGCTATGTCTCTGCTGGAAGTGAGAGTGGAGAAGATCCCTAATGTTTTTGTTGCATTGTGTTTTACTTACATGGGGAGAGTGATTTCAATTCATCCTAGTAAGTGACTTCATTTTGTTTCAAATTTGATTGATATGAAGAACTGTCTTCTTGCTGAATGTATGGAGTGGTTTACAATTTGTGGTAGATGAACATGACATATCACCAGTATGGCAATGATGCCCATAGTATTGGTGTAAAAATGGACTCTGAAGTAGCATTTAATTTCAGAGGATAACAAGGAAATTCATATTTGAGTTTAGTGGAGTTTTCTCTACCTCACACTCATGCAGGTACCTAAGAGAACGGGTTCCCTGTACTTAGTAATAACAATAAAGAAAAATATAATACAAATTATTGCCCTGAGAATATGTTCTAAACACCTTTTGTCTCTGTATCCCCCTCTTTTCTCTGCATATTTCAAGTCAATGTAAAGAAATATTTGTTCTCCCTATTACCTCTCCAACACTTTTATGTACAGCTGATTGGAAGACAATTGTGAATCCTACAATGGGCTTTTGAACTTTCCTGATGCTGGCAGTAACCATTCATCATACAGGAATACATACAAGGTTTTGTTAGGAAAAAGCCTAGCCAGACTTGCATCTGGGACTAGAAACAAACAAATAATAAAACTCCAACTTCAGAAATATTATATAGAGATTTTAAAAAGATAGCTGGGATCAGATTTTACTTCCTTCCCACAAAGTTCTCATGCAATAAGTCCAAGCATCCTGACCTCAAAAAGAAGGGAAATTTTTAATGTATAAAATTCTAGGAAGGCTTCAAATTATTTTTTTCATACTATGAACGGTTCTTGAACAGAAATAGGGAAACACAAGGTCACATGTTTAAAGAGACAGGTAGGATTTGATTCAAGAGGAAGACACCTAAATGAAGCTCTCTAGGTGCTTCTAAGCCTCTAAGGTTCTCTGAGCCTCTATTACTGGCAATTTACACTCTGGATACTTCCAATTGCCCTATTAGATGCAGCTATGGTCAGTCTAGATGTCCTAGAGAGTCCTGGACAACAGTCTGGAGCTAGGAGATATGGCATACCAACCTACAGGAACCCTGCTGGTTGGTGGTGGAGTCTAGCTGGAGTGTGCTAGGGTATCTCAAATTGCAATAGACATCCACAGTTAAGAAGCCAAATCAAGCTCTTACTCAGGATGTTTCAGCATAGATGTTGACATCTATTTGGGACATCAGAGGCCCTTACCTGCCTTCTGACTGATAGTCCAGATGATCATGGGTCTTTAATAGGCCACTTGCCATATGGATATCTCAGTCACCCTAGAGAACCACATATAGCACTAGACCTTTATGTTTAGGAGCTGAGCTGTGTAGGACATCAACACCTGTGACAGTTGGTAGGTATAAAAATACAAGTGCCTTGGTTTTGAACTGAATTCCGTCCTGTAGTTTATATTTGTCTGTCATTTTGGCAGTCTTTATTTAAGTCTAATTTTTGTAATAACTGGTAAGACTAATCACAGCTATCACTAAAACGTGCTTATAAAAGACAGACATTTTAATTTCGTTTTTTTCCTAATTCACATCATTACAGGCCCATCAAGTGCCTCCAGCACCACACACAGTGACTATATTATGCTTTCAGCTACTTCTTCTGGAAGATCCAGAGAAGAAATCTAACTTCATCAGATATTAATTTATTGAGAGGAAGAACCTTAGAATCATACGATCATAGAATCATAAAATACTTTGGGTTGGGAGACCTTTAAAGGTCATCTAGTCCAACATCCCCTGCCATGAGCAGGGACATCGTCAACTCAGAGTCCTGTCCTTGAATGTTTCCAGAGATGGGACATCTACCACCTCTCTAATCAAATGGGCCTTCACTCTCTTTACATAATTAACTTCTGTCCAACTTTCTGTGCTTTAGAAAAGAAGCCCAGACACCCCTTTCAATAACAGAAAACTCCATCCATATTGGGCATGGTCTGAATTTCAAACCTTGCATCCTTACCACCGGAACTAAGACATGTGGTGCTAACTGTGCTGTAGATACACAGAGCCTTTGTTAATGTCTGTGACTGCATACATAAAGAGTGGTTATTCTGTTCCTTACTCATATCAACACAACTTCAATTCACTGTCTTAGGCTGCTCATAGAAAATGAAGTTTATATAAAGCATATGGATTGTGATTAATTTGAGTTTGGTAAGAAAACTCAGCAGAGACTTTTCCATTTCATATTCTTCCTAACATAACTACAGCTAAAAATAGGACACATCACCAGAGTTGCTCAATTTTTTTGGTAACTTATATTTTTAGAGAAAGCATTTAAATGATATTGATAAATATTCAAACATATGGAGTGATTAATCGTTGGATTGCTGCTACTTGGATTATCAGCATTTGCAATACTGTCATTGACCTTTAGGTGACATAATTAATGTTATTAAATGCTTACTCTGTCTGATGCTAACACACCTCTGGGAAAAGCTACTATGTCCTCATATAATTTAAATCTATCATCTCAATTTTGAGCTGAAATACATTATTTATGAGCAGTAATGACTATTGTCTCAACTTTAAAATTACATAATAATTGAATCACACATAGAATAACAGATTTTTAAAATCTTGCCTCCATCAAAAAGCTTATTTTGAATCTGTGTAATATAAAATTATAGTTATTTCCAGCAGAACAACAGGTTCTTAAAAAAACAGCGAGAAACAATTCTGAAAATGGATTGTTTGTTGTCATAAGACAAAAATTTGCTTTAAAACAACTGTGTAGTTATATCTATTTCAACAATTTTCATGGACTTTTTACTAGTTTATTCAATGGAAGTTGTTCGTTAACAGAATAAAACCACTTGTCCTTTATTTCATTCCTCCTGTTTGTTAGTACCAAGGTCAGTTTTAGCTGAGAAAATGATCAATGAAATGATAGCCTTCTCTGCATAGATTTTTTTGGACTACAGAAATTGGAATGTCTTAAAGAGAAAGAAGAAGAAACAGAGAGAGATCAGAAGATATTTACAGCAGTGTGTACTCGTACCTCTGTTCCTAATGAAATGAGAATATAGAGACAGGTCAACAAACTACAGTGAATACTAAAAGGCAGCGTACATGCAGATACACAGATGTACAGAACATATATAAAACAGTGGTTTAATATAACAGCAAACTATGCCATGCTCCAGGTCAATTTGAAGAGACGAAGAGACCACCATGGGCTGACTGATCGTGAAGGCTTATAACTTCTGAGCAGATTTGTAGGAAGCAGAAACAGTTGACAAAGCAAGACCTCCACACAATAATGCTTGAAGTTCAACAGACAGTGGAGACAAGTAGGACTAAGGATGTGCAGCAGAAGAAAGGATGTATCATGTCATTACAGATCCCTCAGAAAAATGGAAGAAAACTTCAGCTGCCCTTGTTTCATACTCATCAATCTTTCAAATGATTGAAGAGAGTGGTGTCTGAGGGCATTTTAACCTTTCCATCTCTAATTCCTCTAAACAAGTAGACTTCACAAGTGATTTTTATGACTCCACAAGAATTGCTGGTTCCCAGGGTGCTAGCAATTAGCCAAGCAATGTTTTTGGAAAAGATCAGATCAGGAGCAGTTTTTATTATCTCATATTTCTATTGAGCTACACATAACCTAAAGTCTAACTTACCTGTTACTAAACATAAATTATGTCTTAAAAATCTAAGATTTAAATGTTTTTTATAAAAATTAAAAGAGAAAAAAAGAGTGAAGTATGAACAAACAGTTGTCACATGGTATTTTTTTAAGGTAGATCTTTTTTCTTTCCCTTATATATCACAAGCTACACTATGTTTTTTCCTCTGGCAAAACGTCCATACACTCATGCCTTTACTTTGATGGCAGTGCAGTGAAGCTGTGCAATGAGATACACACTCTGACTAGAATGTCCCAGCTGGTTTAGCAACAGTAGCTTTACTTTTAATTTACTTCTTTATGGACTAGTTCAATTAAAACTAAGCTGTGTAGCATTTAATTTCAGTTGTTGGGTAAACCCTAAAACCTCTGGTCCCCTGGCATTTCCCCAGTCTGGATATATGATTTATTTCTGCCCTGAAACTATTTAATCCTCTGCTGTTACAGTACGTGTTAGAATAAAGGTTAAAGATGAATTTGTCTCTGAGGCTTCCATTATTGAAATGCACTCAAGCATGCGTTCATACTTGATGACATTAAAGGAAGTTTGACTTACGTTCTGTTTTCCCACTATGTTATCAAATGGAAGTTCAGGGCTCCAGGATCCTTCAGTAAATGTTGCTCCACTGTTTCTCCTGTCGGAGGAGCTGACAGCCTCTTTCACAATATCTTCAGGCAAAGTCAACAGACTCTCCTCAGGTTGTTTAATTAAATAAGTCTCAATGTTATGTTTCCTCAAGAATTCATTACGCTCTTTGCCATGCCCTTCTTCAACTTTATAATCCCCATTCAGGCAGTCCAGAGTGGCTTTGGAGATATGAATTCTCCTGCATAAGTGAAATAAGTAGTAGCAAATACTGATTGTGCTCGAGCATACATAGGTAAGAACGAGTTTATGAAATCTGCGTCATTTAAAAATGATGGGTAAATAGAAGGTTTTCTGTTGCATATGAAGATTTCTATAAAGAAAACAAAATAGTGTGTACAGCAAATATGAGCTTAATTTGGGAACAAATGTTTGCATCAGTAGGATCTCATGAATGCACAAAGTCCTCTCACAAGAAAAACACTTTGAGCTTCACAGCTGATACTTTTTCCCACAATAATAGTTTAATGGGAACCTTCCTGAGTAAAATACTATTCAGAGTGAATGAAAATTGGCACTTCAGGTAAATATGGTGAGAAGAAACTAAATGGTATGCATTAGAACAGTTTGTGTGAAAGCTCTTTAATTTCTTTCAGTCTCCTGATGTCGTTTAGACAGTTGAAATTAGTGGTCTGATTGCATCTGAAGTGAATTAGGGAAATTGGGAAATAAAGATGTGTGGGGTAATAATTTCTTGTAAGACTAAGTGATGAGTTCAAAATCTTCTGCAAAAGAAAAGTTGAATCTAAAAAATGACATACAAATAGCTCAAATTTTGCAAAAGCATCATAAGTCTTTACATGTCTTACAACCCAAACTGGAGCTGCTTGGTATTTGGACTTAACCCTAATTATGGCTGCTTGCGAAGGACAGAAAGAAGTTCTACTTAAAAAAAAAATAGAAAAAGGAGGTTTTAAGAATTTTTAAGAATTCTTCAACTACCTACATAAAGGGTAAATGGCAGACAGCTCTAAACCACAACCGCAGGGTTAGCTGTGCTATATTTTATCATGCAGCATCATAAATGCAATAAGAGGAGATATTCATTAGGCACTTAGCTAACTCAAGCAAGTAAATGTAGTGACTGCATGAGCTATTTTAAAAGCAGCTCATTTTTCAAATTTGGATGCATGATGCTTTGAAAGTCAGGCTTGCAGACAGATTCCTAAAATTTGGTCAGCTAAAATTCTTGATAATTTATTAATGACACATGTTGAGGCGTTTTTTTAAGGCACCATGAATTGCCTTGTCACTATTGAAGGAAATCGTCCCAACATGACCCTTGGAAACTTTATTCTGGAAACTGAAGGATGTCACTACAGAGTTAAATTGCATAAAATAATGCTGGAGTAGAAAGACTATAAGCACATATGAAGTGCTGGTTGTCTTTAAGCATTGTGAAACACCCAGGCATTTCAGAATTTAGCACAAACTGAATCTATTTAGAGTATCAAATGCCAGTATATAATTAAAAGATCAAAAATTTGTATCTCAGTCCTTTTTTAACCTTAAGTCAATACAAGTTTTGTACATCATGCCATTATGATGTCCACAGAGATTAATGTTATTTTGTAGTCAAATAAAATATTAATTAATATGTATTATTTAAAATAATAATGCTATTTTGTAGTCAAATATTGTCAGTAAAATTGACAATAAAAAAGAGTAAAAATGTCTCTCAAATATAAGCAAATTTTGTTCTGGACTTTAAACCCAGATCATATGATGTCTCAAAAAGACAATGCATTTCTTAGCTCTTAGAAACTAGGGTAGACTAAATTGATTTAAGTACTAATTTAAAAAAAAAAGGAAAAAGAAGGAAAAAGAAAGAAAAGAAGAAGAAAGAAAAAGAAAACAATACATTAGTTACCAGGGTGACTATCTTTATGCTGAATTTCCACTAATACAATTTGAGAACTCTGTATTATACAGCCCTGAAATATGGATTTTATAATGGAAATGATAACAGTTTTAACTAGAGTGTAGAGCTGACTGTCCATGTAACACCCTTAAATAGATCAAATGTTAATAAATAGTTTGTAGATTAAAAATATTTCACAAGTGGTTTCACCTTTTGTACAGCTTAAACAAACTTTAAATCTATAGTGAAAAGATGTCTTTCTAATTTTACATTAATACAGTAAATTGGGAACCTGAGAATTGAACTAAAAAGATATAGCCTGTCCTACTCTTGAAAACATATCAGGTCCAAAGTTTTAGATGATACCTGTCATTGATACATCCTGTAAAATTAATTATTAGCTAGGTTTTATGCCGATTCAATACCATAGATATCACCTAGATGCTCCAGGGGAAAACTATTAGAAGATGAGATCCTGGCAGAAGAGTGCCTCTGAAATAACATTTTAGGATCTTACATGGATTCCTTCTCAGGTGTTGTGGACTTTTTTCCCCTCAGAAACCCAGAAATGATTGCTTTTTCTCAGTCCTCCTGTGTGCCTCCTTCCACAACAGTTTAGCTGCCTGCTTCACTCAGGGGTGTTCTCTCCCCACATTACCCATGGTTATAGAATCATAGAATCATCTGGGCCGGAAGGGACCTTCAAAGGTCATCAAGTCCGACCCCTCTGCAGTCAC
>JAOXNG010000012.1:150389654-150401281 GCA_028566535.1 Scolopax minor
CTTGCTTAAGTTACTTTGAGGGAAAATGCGTTATGCTTTTATAAAAATTTATCACCAGGAATGGACTGAGGGTTGCATGAGAAGTGTGGGATTCGAGACCAAAATACTCTACTTTGTATAGAATAGGAACATCTGGCAGCACAGACTCTACCATTCTCTCACTGCTGGGCTGCAGCAAACCTCTACCTCCAGCTGAGACCATGATTTTATGAATCAAAGCTCCTGGCAGCGAAACTAATACCTGTATCTCTGCACTGCCTCTTGCCCACCTTGATCCCTAAGCACAGCTTCCCCTTTGTCGTGCCAGATCAATTATTTGTGGGACCATACTGTGAACTATATCAAGGAACTTGGCCAACTTAAAAAACAAACATTTGGCGTTGGCAGTGATTTTCCTATCTAGAGCAGTCGTCTGATTGAGTTCACAGCACAGCCTCCAGAGGGAGAGGAAGCACATGGACATTCATAGTTGGCACTGCTGCCAACTCATTAAACTGAAATCATTGCTGCCTTATTGTTAAATCACCTTGTAAGGAGTTTTTTTATTCCCCAGGTTCACCCCTTCTAACTTCTGCTGGATCTAAATGCTAAATACCAATTTCCATGATAAAAGTTTTTTTGTTTGGTTTAGATAGTTGGTGCTTCTTCATCAACATTTACTGGAAACCAACCTATTCAAGAAAGGTGCCCAAACTGCTGCCATGACTTTCCAAAAAGCTCAATATTGTCCAATGTATATGTACAACAGCTGTTTAACTCCTACTCACAGCTGGAATAAGTGCTGATTCTTGTACCTGATCTACATATACATGGCTTGCTGAAAGACATGGATATACTGCACACATGAGAAAACAGGGACGGATAAATTATATTGTTTATTCACTGTAAATTTAGTCAAGCACAGACTATGATGATTGAGATCTGTGCCTTACCCTCCCTGCTGTGAAAGGAGCCATTTGTATCAGTGTCACCTCCTGATTTTGTGTTTAGAACTGAGAAGTGGTTCAGATGTGCACAGCTCACTGATTCTTCAAATACTCAGATCTTATTTATGTCTCTAGAAGAGCTGAGACCTTTTGAGAAGTCTGGTCTTGCTGCTTCCAGAGCCCGCAGAAGACTTCATTACATGCTTAGGGACACAGTCTGGACTTTAATGTGCATGAAATCTGTAGTCTGCAAGGCAAGTTCGTCCTACAAAAACACAGGGTGCACCCCAAAGAATTATTAGATTAGCCTCAATGAGAGTAACTGGTCTTAGATACAGTTTTCTCCATTCTATTGGAGAATATTCTAACATGCTTATTGCTCCTGCACTGCTGATGACTTAGAAAACAAACACCATTTTCTCTCTGAACAGACACGTTTGTATAAAATCAATTGTTCTAGTTCAAGACAGAATTCAGAAATATGTGTCTTTAATATTCAGAACAAGAGTTTAATCTGCTGTTAGAAAAACAGCTACTTCCTCCTTGTTCTTCCTCTCATTGAACCCATTAGAAATTGAAAATTGAATGTCTGATTAAATTGTTCATAGGTAGCTCAAACCATACAGTTTGGTAAGTCAGCTATCAACTATGGCAAGATGTTTGCAACCTGGTGTGGTACAATAGTTCTTTCAGGATTTCATATCATATCAGACACATGAGGGCTGACATAACTGGACTGATGCACAGAAGCAGTCAAGCAAATACATAACCTTGCTAGTGCTCATCAAGCAGCCCAAAATGGCAAATAATTTTCAGCACATCTCCTCTAACTCCCCTTGAATTTATCTAAAATTTAGCATTCAGGCATAATCTTAATAATAATAAAAAAAATTCAATTATCTCTTCTGGGACTTTGGGTAACCTTTTCTGGTGCTTTTCTTTTTATAGATGTTAAAGTGACTAGACATGTCTGGGACAATGTCAGTAGTAGGGTCATAGCCCATGCAAACACAAGAATGGACAGAGATGCGTAAATGATCTTCAATTTTTAGCAACTCTTTTCCATGGCTACAGGGTACCCCGCTGAACTCTCTCTCTGACCCTCATCTAGGAACTGATCCTGAACTGCACAATGAAATCTGGTGATCACAGCTCCTGTTCACTGAGCAGCACAGCACTCTTTTGTCATCATTTTTGCACACAGGATGCTATTATGGACACCTGAAATGTGCCCATTTAGAATGGACAATCCTGTTCTTTGACGTGAATAACCTCCCCTATTCAGTGTTTTCTGTGTGCTGGTTGTATACCCTCTGCCTGTACTCTGAGGCAGCTGCATTGCAGGGTAATTTCAAGGAGAATTCTAAAGCCAAACCCTCCAGATGTCATCATTTTATTGTCCAAAAATTTCACCTCATTTGGTGTATTTAAGTAAATGTAAAAGACTCAGAGAGGAATCTCTGTTTTCTTTTTTAAATATATGTAACCTTGAAACCACAGTACATGTACTACAGAATTACTTTAAATTACCTGTGTTGTCTAACCAGGAGTAGATCTTGTAACAACCCACAAAAATAAGCAAAAAACAAGGCACAGCAAAAATCCTGGAGCAACAGAGAATCACACTGGAAACAGCCCATGGCAATCAGGGTAAGTTAAGAACCAGTTGAAGTGATGGTATTGCCCTGCTCAGTGCTCAGAAAGGAGTGTAAAGCAGCTGTGAAGTTTCTCTTTCTGTTCTGCACTTCCATTTTTCAGATTCATGAAGCTCAGTCTCACATTAAAATTTTCCCTACACATTTTTATGTGAAGTTGATCTCCCTTATAAACTGCACATTTACCTTTCAAAACAACTACCAAAGTAATTGCATTCAATAGAAACCACGATCCATTTCAAACCACTAGAGAAATAAATTACTTCTAATAAAAGTTACAGCATCTAAACAAAGATTTATAATAAATTAATCTGAAATGGGGAAGCAGACTCACAACATCCTAGATATTAAAAATAAAAATTAAATCACAGATTTTTTTGAACCAACCCCTACCAAATGCTATTTTCTCTTGCATTAAATACATGGAATCTGAATTATAAATACCTCTCTCCCAATTCAGATGTACCACTGTTTGGGGACAAGCATCAAACAACGTAGATGATTTTCCAGTTACAAAAAATTCCAGCTGATACCCAGTCTGGAAGTGTCTGAGAGCATCACTGAGGTTTAGGGTGAGTCTGAACACTCTAAAATGAAGGCATCTAAGGAGAAAGTCACTTTTGGAAATTTTCCTCAAATTATCGTAGTAGTTCTGTCTAAGTCAATTCAAGATCACCAAGACAGAAGAACTTAATAGATTATATAACTGATTAAGAGTAATGGTAGAAAATAAAAATCATCAAGGCTACTTTGCAGCATTGGAAAAAGTTTAACTACATTTGAAGGAAAACATAGGTAGTCTGCATTTCTGCTAAATGAGTTTGGGTTGGTGTTCTGCACAACTGTTTTTATTACTCTAGATAATGGCTCTTATCCAAAGTAGGATGTCAAAAGTGAGTGAGCAATAATTATGTTTGTAGGACTGACAGCAGTTCATCTTTTCTGACACACCTCATTGCTGTTTCCATCTGATCAAATGTATGTGCATCCCAGCAATTACCTGGTACGTACTCCAAGTCTCTTCCCAATGGAGGTGGCAATTGTCATGATTTGTGCAGAGGTGACCCTGCTTCATTGGGTTCTGCAGCGTAATAACAGCCTGTGCAAGAGAAGCTTTTCATTTTTCTTCCCAGCTGCGTTAGGCCAGGTCATGTGTGTTTTCCTCTCAATTATCAGGCCATAGGTGGAGGAAAGAATCAAGATTTTGCAAATAATTTTTCCCCTTTGGTATTGCAATGGAAAAAGAAAATAATAGCAAAATGTAATGATCTTAAATTACTCTTGGACTCTTTATCAAGAAATAAAGACAGCCTTATGAAAGCCACTCCAGTCCAGGTGAGGGCAAGACTAATATCTATCAGAAAGTAAATTGGTTTAACTGAAATAGTACTGAAAATACTGGTAATGAAAAATAGATGAGGGATATCATAGTGTTGAGTGTCCTTTTCCAAACAACCCTTGTCCTTCAAAGCCTGCTTCTGCTCCAATGAGAAGCTCTGCTAATCAGCTGTTTGTGTTAATCAGTTATACCTGCTGGCAAACAAGCCACCCCCTACAGCTGTTCTTTTTTTAAACTATTTACCAAGAAGAAGGCCAAAACAGTGGTGGAAACAAAGGCTCTTTAAACTTTATTGTCAGTATTTTTAACTAAAGGGCAAAGGCAAGGCTAAATTTTTCCCACAGCTGCACCTGTATGATGCTGTCATTTTGCACAGGTGCCATTAGAGATAGAGTTTGCCCATTGACTATACAGCTGATTGATGTGGGAGATGACTAGAGTAGGTCTACAGATCCAGGATCAGGCCGTAGGTTTGCTAGCCCAGAAATAATAAGGAAAATATTTCCTCTCTCCAAATTTGCCATTATGGCTGCTCAGCTTCCATTTTAAATTATTTTTGGAAAAGTGATCTGAAAATCCCAATGAAAGCAATTTGAAATTCCCTAGGTTGTTTTTTTTTTTTCCCTTCAGTATCTCGTTTTGTTGTTGACAATGGTGAGAGTCTGAAAATCAAGAAAAGACAGAACTCAGCAATGTCATTTTGAGGATGCTTTCCTAATAAAAAATTTGAAAAAATAAATTTAAAAAAAAACCCCAAATCACCTACTTTCTCAGCTGTCCCTGATGCTGACATCTAGCTGTAAACATGAAAACCTGAGGCCTGCTCTTTCTATGGAAAAATATTGGGTAGCATAAAGGTGGTGGACTGTAGTCTGATTTCATTGTACACAGAATTTCATGCAGCATTAACCACCAATGCTGATGCAACCTTGGGAGCCTGCAAGAAATAGATACCCCATGAAGACATGGATGAACTTGCAAGGAAAACCTTAGGATGGTTTGGGATGGGACAAGAAGGCACAGGAGACTTTGTTCTCCAGAGCTGATCTGAACAAGCTAAGGCACAGTAAAAGGCACAAATCACTTGAGGTTAAATGGGAATTTTATTGATAATCTATCTAATGTTATAATTTTCTTTAAGTCTGCTTTATCTCATTTTTTTCCAATTAGGAACTGTCCTGGAGAGAAAATAGGGAAGGGACACGGGAGCAAATGGAAACGTACCAGACAAAAGCCATGAGAGGTTACAGCATTCCAGACCAGCTGGATTAAAACTTTATATCAGAGAGTTAGGCGAGGACAAACAATTTCCTTTGTGAAACCTGTGGGTGTTGTTTTGCTATTAGTCACGGTGAATGCTTCAGTGTGGTGAGCTAGAAGAAGTCAGACTGACATCAAAAGTACAGAGAGTGCTGTGGGAAAAAGTTGACTCAGTCTTTTAACTGGCAGATTACACCACAGACAAATAATGAAGGATTAGGTTTCTTCTGCCACTTTGCTAGTAGAAGAGACATATACCATAGACATGGTTCATTCTGCACTGACATTGGGGTGACCTAGGACTAATTCCTTTGAAGGCAGTGGCTTATTCTGGTATAAAACAAGGATGGGATTAACATCAAACCCTGATATTTACCATGGGCCAAATTCTCCTTGCCTGACAATACAAGCCATGCCTTTGTTTTCATTGCTTGTGTAAGCATGAGAAATAGAAACTGGACTGTTCATGGAATATTAAATAAACGATACAAGACAAAACAACCGCTGTCTCTGATGTTGAATAATGAATCCTGCTGATGCCAGTGAGCACTGCTGGGGCGTATTAAATCTTGATGGACATAAACTAACAAGAGAAGTCCCCCAGATGTTTTACATCAGTCTAGCTGTGTATAAGTTCATACAGGGTTTGCTCCAATGTGCTGTCCACATTGTTGCAGTTCAAAGGCACACACTCGGGAGCAAGGTCAGTCTTCATCTGCTCACAGAGAAGCTCACTGACTTAAAACAAAAATTTGCTTAGGCAAAGCAGTGTTTGGTCTCAGTGAGTATTTAGCTCACATAACTACTACTTAGATCGATGAAGTCATGATATGTGAATATTGCTCTCTTAGGAGAACTCAGCAGATGAGTGCTTGAGAAGAAATTGAGTGTGACCTTGAACATGCTGGGTATGAATACCAAGGCTGTGTTTCAGGGCACAAAAAACTGCAGAATTTAAGCTAAGAACAACCTGACAAAGTGGGCTTGTTACTGTGTTACTGGAGTTTAAGGCATTGGAGAGAATATTCCTTCTGATCCTTAAAAAAGAAAATCAGACAATCCATTTTAGAAACTGACCTTCCCAATTGGTTGATTATTTTGGAAGCCAGACAGGGCTAATAGGTAAATCTATGAAAGGGCTCAAGGAGAAAGAACAGAGTTAATGACAAGGTGAGACATTTTTTACTGTTTAATGCTTGAACCAAAGGCTTTTCTATTTGATGGAGATATGTCTGCTGGCTCTGATGGCTTTTAAAGCAGTTTCCTCCAACAATCTTGGTTTGTTAGCTCTCAGAAGACAAGTGAAATGAGGCATTTCAGATATCCCAGATGTCTCCTTCTTGATAACAATGTGAATTATCTTTTCCCTTAAAGAATTAACTCAGTTCTCAGAGCATAAATTCTGCCATCCACCCAGTCAGTACAGTGGCTACCCTTACTAATATACGCACAAATGCTTCAAACAGCAAAAAATTAAAATTTCTATTCTTAAAGTAAAATAAGGCCCCAGCCAGGTCCCGCTGCTGAAGTACTTTTATTTCAGTTTAGACAAGGCAGTGCTGAAAGCAACTAAAACCATGTCTATAAACAGCACACAAACATGCTAGTTGTTGATATTAAGCTGACATCTGATGGCCAACACTGTACAGTAAGCACATGTGTAACCCATATTAACTTCTGGGTGAAAACAAGAACAAGCTTAAATGTGTTCTTCATGTTGTTCTCCTCATGAACATCTACATCCTTTAGTCCAAGTCAGATCATTTAATCATTATGTAACCATGAAGCTAAAGTATTCTTGCAATAAACACCCAATGAGTTGTATCATAACACATCACTTTTGTCATGCATTCTGGCATTTCTTGCTTTCTGACATGTTCCTATGTATTATTTCCACATAGAGCTTATAAAAAAGAGGAAACCTATAAGTCATGCAAATATTATTTTTTTAAGGACAAAAATATTAATAAAAATGTAGAACCAGAACTAAATACCTCACAAGATTATATTGAAAAATAAATAAATTTGTGAACAATGTCTGGAAGCGTGTGAAACAAATTTGGAGAACCAGAAAACTTTTATGAAGGGCTATTTATAAAAAAATCTTTAATGAAAACCAAGAAGTATCTCTGTGTGTGCGTGTTTTAGCATTTTCAGTTCTTGGCAGTCTATATAAAAGAAAACCAAACCACATGTTTTGCTCTTTCTCTAGTTAGTAGCAAAGAGATGCAACTACAGCATTTCTAAGCAGCTCAGCCTTGTAGGTGTGCAAATGCCTTACTTCAACTGGTACAACTCTGGTGGCACCCAGAAAGGAAAATACAGTTACCTAGAGATATTTAAGATTCAGAAGACACCTATAGTATGTGTGCAGCATAAGGTAGCCCTCAGCTCCCAGCTTCCAATGAGTTCAACTGAAAACAGAAATGGAAGGGTCATTACCACTCAGGGTTGCAAAATCCCCCTTCTGGGAGTCAGGGGCTCCTGACCCCAGTATTCAAGAAAAACTCTTTGCTGAATCACAAGGGCAGACATTGCTGCTCTGCAGGACTTGCAATTGTAAGAGGTGAGAGGTCAGGAGCCAGCTCTGGCCAGGGCTTGCAGGAATGCAGCAGTACCACTGCTGCTTGGGATCATCCAGACATTCTTGGAAAAATGTGTCCTAATCTAGACACTGGGACGATGTGCCTATCTTCAAATTATGACAGTCATAAAAAATACCCCAGGATATTGTACCTCTACCTACCACCCTAATTTTACTGAGAAGAACAAGATCACCTGTATTTCACATGTGTGTTTTATGTCATTCTTTACTCTGAACAGAAAACTCAGCATGAATTTGCAAAGTATTCATCATTACAAAGAGATTCCTGCTTCTGACAGGAGCAGAAATGGCTATCTAAAAATATTTCATTAAAGGTTTCTCTATAGGTGCTCTGAACTGCTGATGCTGATTTTGTAGTCTGGAAATAAAGGTGTTTTGCTGAAAGACTGGCCCTTTACCCTTCCCGCGCTGACACGGGGCGGTGTGTCAGCGGCCGAGTCACCACGGCCGTCGGCACCCGGCCGGGTCAGCTCTGTGGTGAAACATCTCCCCCGCTGGCCTCGGGGCGGGTGTCACACGGCGCTGCGTTCTGTTTGCTTCTAGAAAGAGCGTGAAAGAGAAGGCGCGGCTGCGCCTGAGGGAGTTCGATGTCGGAGACAAGTTCTCCCGCCTGCCGCTGGCTAAAGCCTCCGTCCTGCTGCCGCTGCTGGTGCGGGAGGGCAGGCTGCACCTGCTGCTCACCGTCCGCGCCATGCAGGTGGGTGCCGGGGCCGGGGGTCGCCAGGGACCCCCCTGGGGTGGCCTGAGGGGAGATGAATGGTGGCCGGGTGTTTGCACGAGTCCCCTCCACATGTTCCAGGGCCTGCGTCCCAAGACTCGGTCCAGGCGGCATGGCCACAGTTACAAGCAGATACTCTTAATACACCTGTGATTGCAGCATTTACATGCCACAGAAATGCTGGATGCCCAGAAACCTGCAGCAGAACAAGATTCCAGACCAGAAATGCTGATTATGTGCTATGACTTCAATAAGAAAACTGGTGGCAGCGCAGCTTTTATTAATGTGACCTTTCCATTCAATGTTACTTTTCTCATATATGAAAGGAAAGGCAACAACCAAAGCCCCCCTGAACTCTTCTGCCAGTGTTTTCTTTTAGAGCTCGTTTTTCACCCACCCCACCCCGATCAACTGCCTGCATTCACAAATCATGTACTTGTCTGTTTTTCAGTGGCTGAAAAATGGAAGTTTTTGGAGGTCTTCCGTAGAAATATGAAGACCCTAATAATTACAGTTACTTTACTGATAAACTGATTTTAAATGGACTTTTTACTGATCTTTGATACACAAGCCTGAGACTATAATGTACTTAAAGGTATCTTATTAGAGTTGTCTGTCTAGATTCATCTGTCAGTCTCTTATGCAAGAAAGATGATGAAATTCTGAAGTATTAAAGTAGAATGTACAGTATGAATTACACAATATAAGTGCTTTCTGATTGTAAGGGTTTATAGTGATATTTCACTATCACTCTGATGGTGAGTTTATTTTTTGTTGTGTAGCTCTTAATCTACATTTATTCTGATCTGCAGAAACCCCTTAACCACCATTGCCAGTGTCTTTTTCTGGAAAGATAAACATAAAGTGATTCTGCAAAATGAACAAGTCTCTGTGTGTATCCAGGAAGAAAGGTAGAACTTGTTGTATTTAACAGTAGTACTCCTTTAAATTCTAGCTGAGAAGATCACCAGGTGAAGTGTGTTTTCCAGGAGGTAAAAGGGAAGCAATTGATAAAGATGAAATTGATACTGCTCTGCGAGAAGCTAAAGAAGAAGTGGGGCTCCAGCCAGAGAAGGTGGAGGTCATCTGTAGGCTTGTGCCTGGAATTGATAAAGTAAGCAATAAACTGAGTAAATCACCCTATCATTAGAAAATAAGCTTGGGTTATTTTCTTTTGCAAGGTTGGTAATGACCTTTTCAAAACTGTAACTGTCAATCATCACTGCTGCTTGAAGTACGCAGCCTGTCTTGCCAGCAGAGCGAAGGGAAGAGATTCTTGCTCTGTGTTTGTGAGAACAGTTTTTGTGTTTCATGCCCAGTTACGGACACGTGGGAGTACCAGAAAGATGGTGGTAAACTGGCAAGATTTTTGATGGGTTTTTCTTTTTTTTCCTTTTAGATGAATCACTTGATAACACCAGTTGTAGGATTTATAGAGGATACGTTCCAGGCCACTCCTAATCCAGATGAAGTGAGTGATGTTTTCGTCGTGCCATTGGAGTACTTCATCAAGCCCTTAAATTACAAGGCCTTGCCTTACACAACCTCATCTGGTTACTCAAATTGGATGCACTGCTTTATATATGATGACCATGAACGTAAAACATCATTCAAGATATGGGGACTTACTGCACACTTTGCTGTATTACTTGCTCTTATAATTTTTGGAAAGAGACCTACTTTTGAAGTGGATTATGATCTTGACAACTTAATTTCATCTGCTGAGAATAACTTCATGAACTTATATGCATCCGTATATAAAAGAAAGAAGAGTAATTTATGACAAATTGGTCTGGCAATTAATTTATACTAAAGGGGGGAAAAGGGTTCTGTTTATTCCTTTTGTAGCTGTTCTTTGATTGAATTTCACACTTGAATTTCTTCTGAATTGGCAACGTATTAAAATTTCTTGTAAAATAATCTTTTAAATAGTATAGTTGACAAGCCCTAACTATATTCACGTTATTTTTAATCTGAGAGTTGCCAAAAGCATATGGTATTTTTGATGGCCTTAATGTACAGATTTGGAAGAATCTTTTTCAGTTTCTGCTATTATTTTAAGTGGTTTGCCTTCTGTATAATGAGATACTACTATTTTATTTAATTTTTGTCTGTTTGAATTAGAATGTCAGAAATTTTGGGGATCTGTCTCTTACTGTGTGGTATACTGTATATGGACAAAATCACACATAGAGTCTTGTGTGGTGTCTTTCATCATTTACGAAATGCCCAATAAAATATAAGTGGCAATTAGTTTCGCAATCTTGTTTTCTTTTGGTTGGGTGTGTGGAGGGAAGAGGGAGGTATGGCTATATGATGACCTAAAAAGGGAATTGGATACATGATATTCTGATAAATATGTAATTTTTTCTTGAGCTTCCCAGGACAATCTGGGTCCTTTAGCTGTGTTTTACAAACTTCGGGGTTTTTTTCCTCAGCCACATTTTCTATACATTTCTTGTTGCTTTCTAGAATCTTCAGTGACCCTCCCTTCCTATCAAATATGTGATAATCAAACCTGGTCATAGTATTCTAGTTAACCATATATTTGGGTTGGTTAGGACAGGATTACCTCACAATTCCTTTTTATATATTCCATTGTGATTGCTGTTTGTAAAGCAGCACAATACTGACTTTTATTCCACTTCTTCCACTAAAGTTGCTGCCTCCTTTTCTGAAAGGGCTGCCCTGCCCAAGTTCCTATATTTGTATACATTTGTTCCTATATTTGTATTTATGGCATCTTGTGTTTGAACAGTTGATTATTCCTACCAAATGCAGCACTTTGCCTTTGTCCTTATTGAATTACATCCTGATTATTTCAAAACAAAATGTAATGCTCTACTACCATGTTTTTCAGACGTTTCCATTTTGCTGTTATCCTTAAGTTTAAAGAATATATTTTCTGTTCCGTTTACAGCTTGGAACAGACCTCTGCAGAATCTCAATTGGTAATTGCCTCTTGGACAATGAACTGCTAATTACTGTGTGTGGTTTTCTAAGCAGCTGTGTAACATACTACTGTTAGTTTCATATAGACAGACCCTTTTCAGGTCACACGTGGGAACATTGGGCAGGGATATATAACGGAGGGCCACGAAAATGATCAGAGGGCTGGAGCACC
>JAOXNG010000012.1:150424079-150434766 GCA_028566535.1 Scolopax minor
CCTGTCAGCCAGATCAAAGGGGGGAAAGTCTGGTAGGGTTGTGTATGCATGTGCTTATGTGCGTGTATCAAACCTTGGAACAGGAACAAAACCTAGAAATGATCATGTTTCCAAGGGAAAGGAAATTCCATTTTATTTCTTCTCCTTCTTCTTCTGTCTGGGGGAAAATAATTCTGTTCAACGTTAAAATAAAATATGAAGCCAACTTTCAGCGCCTGGGAACTCCTTTCTTTGCATCCCTAATTTTTTCATGAATGAAGGAACCTGGAAGCCCTGGGACTGTGGCTTGGGCTTCAAGGGATGTTGGGCCTGCAAGGATGGTAAAACCTATAGAAAAGCTGTAACTCTGCTCTATGCCTATAGACTATGGACTTGCACTATGTCACCTTACATGCAAAGCCCCAGAGTTGAGTTCTCAAGCAGCCCTTTACAGAGCTGACAGAATGCCGGGTTTTTGAAGCAACCTGACTTAAGTTTCTGAAATATTGCTTCATCAGATACTTTGCATATGCAAATGTGTAGGACTCTGTATTTTGCTGGCCTGTCGATAGGCACAAGGTTTAATTCAGCTGGGTTTCTAGGCATTACTTTTCCCCAGCAACAAAACTCTTGCCCCTCACTCCCTTATCTTCTGTATGAAGGTTTCTTGCATTAGAAAATTGATAGTATGTAAAATAACTTGCTGTTTCACAGAGACAGCACAGATTCTTGTTGTGATGATATGAACAGTGATTTGTTTCAAACTGAGCTCCCATCATAACTGAAGCGTGTTAATCTGCTCATTACCAGTCAAGCTGGGAATGGTAGGTGTTCTTAGACAAAATGTTTAGGAGGAATAGTTGACTCATGGCAATCTTTAGTCATTCTCTGAAATGATACTATTAATGTGTATGGGATCAGCAGAGTACTTGTTTCTCTTTTCTATTATGTTGTTTTTACATTCAGTAACATCTTCCTTGGCATAGGGGGAGGATAACAGATTCATGTTTGAGCAATCTATTTGATACTGCATTTCTCTAAATCACCAAAACCTGTCATTTTCTAGAGTTACAGGATTTGCTGTAGCAGATAAAATCTGGTCTGCTTTTGATAGCAATGGCAGATTTTGGGTGTTCCAGATGAAGATTTAAAGCTGGCTTTTAGGTGGTCTACCCTACACATTAGATTAATTTGATCTTCTCTTACATGACTACAAAAGGCTATGTCAGCTTTGAAGGCTGCATCTATTCTGTTTACAACACTGTGAGGTTACTAAGAGCTAAGGAGAATGTAATCTAAATGCCAGGTAACACAACTATCTACAGAAAATCCAAAAGCCTTTTCCAGGAAACAGGCATGGAGAATGCCTATGACACATATAGGGCTCTGAAGCCAGATTAAATAGCTCTATATGAGAATCAAACCACAGGTACTGCTGCTGTGATTAATATTATTTATAATAGCAACATGAATAATTTACTCAGAGGGTGGTTGTGACTGCTCTCAGTTTTACAGGGAAGCAGACAAAATAATTTGTTCTGGAATCATATTGGGAAACAAAATATCTTAAATTCCAGTGCTTTGTAAGGAGGAAGTGCCACATTACACTCCACTGTGCTGTAAGTTTTTTGGCATCTCTCTAATCAAGACATTTTCAGTGAATGCTTTCAGCATGCAGCAGCTCAATACATTTGTTTTAGCAGTAAAAGAACACTATGGTACTACTGCCTGTTGATCCCAAGTGTTACTCCAATATGGTTCACATCATAATATACAAGAGTTGCCTCTGAAAAGAACCCCCAGTGTGTTTTTGATTGCTCTAAGCATTTACATATTTTTTTTCTTTGAGTTAGAGTCTCAACTTGTGACTATAACCCCACTGCACAACTCTCTTTACAAATGTATAACAACAAAATATTTCTGGTTCCAGTGGATTTGCAGCTCAGGATGGGGCACAGCATTTAGATGTAGTGAGGAACCACATGAAATTACCCATAACAAGAGAAGTATGTGTGGGAGCAGTTGTGGTCGTTTGCAGTAAGCAATGGTCTTTATGTAGCAGTTGATGTCTTTTGAGATTTCAGCAGGAATTATGGCAGGGAAGTATTTAAATATTTAGTGGGCAAGATGATAGCTTTCCTCATTTTTACAGAAGTTGGCAGACCCTTAGCAAAAGTCTGGCAAAGTGGTGAAGCTTTAGTGCTACAAATTCAGGATAGAAAATTGAAATCTTTCTCCAGATTTGAAGAGTTGTCCAAAACCACTCCAGTGGTAAACATAGACCTGATCATTCAACTTGTGTATTTTTTCAGCTATAATTGAACTCTTAACAAACATCACATTTTTTCTGTGATCATAGATCACTGACTTTTTTTTAAAATTCAGTAGTGCATTATTTACACTTTAAAATATCTACCAGAGAATAAGTACTTACTAAGTACCAGGCCAAGCAGGAGCACCAGTAGTTGAAGGGCACAAACAGATTTTAAAATAATTTTGGCTAATTCAAGATATGGTCTAGAAAAACAAAGAAAAGAACAGAAGATGCAATCCACTAGGGGCAAGTGGAAGGTAGTGTACATAAGCAGAAATAATCAGTTACACTAGCACATGATGGGGAACAGCTGCTTAAATAGCAGTTCTGCAAGAAATGATCTGGGGGTTATTGAAATTGAGCCAACAATGTCATGCTGTTGCAGGAAAAACAAACATTGTGGTGCATAAGCAGAAAGGTAGTCTTTTAAGGCTTGTGAAATAATCCTTCCATTCTGTTCAATACTGGTAAGGTTGTAGCTGGACCCTGTTCATTTGTAAGGGCACAGCATGGGGTGAGGATTCTCTGGGGGGAAGGGAGAGGGGACACTCCCCTGGTTGGACTATTCAGTACCATCCCAGGTCATCAGGCACCTCTGTGGGGACAAAGACAGGCTAAACCTGAGACATTGGCCTGTGGACCTGGAGACCAGCATCTTATGGCATCGCTGGGGCAGGAACTGATGTCCCTGACATGGGTTGTGATGGGGTCCTTGGCCATGGGCAGGGGTGGGGCTGGCCCTGGGTGAGGTGGATCAGGGCCAGTAAAGAGATATTGGTTCCCTTATGGGCCAGACACCAGTTTTGGGATTTTGACATCAAGAAATATCAAACGTTCCAGAAACAGATAAGAAAGGTGTGATCTGAGCTGTAGGAAATGTGACCCAGCAGAAAAGTTTGAAAGGATCCCTTATTTGACTGTGTTCAGATGTTGCCTTCATATGTTCTCTCATAAAAAAATTAAACAACAGTATTATAAGAATAGTAAAAAAGTAAAGCAATACAAAGCGATCATTAACATTTTATAACTGTAGAGCATATTGCTATTTAGGTATTTCTGACTGATGCATATTTCACTAAAGAAAGAAGGCATTCAAACTGCATTAGTAATTTTCTGAAGAATGCGGTGGATGTTACTTAGATGTGATGACACTTGTCATCACCATATGTAAACTTTTTGCATAATGTATTCTCTCATATTCACCTTTTCATTTCAAAACTTCATTTACTCTGTGTTAATTTAAATTATATAAAGAGCAGTATGGGAAGGGGACAAGTTAAGAATTTCCTTTTAAAGAAATGTCAGCTTCTAGCAGCTCAATTTTAACAATTTCTGCAGCACAGGGAAAATTTTTTTTATCCTTGATGGGCTATTAACTGTTGAAATGTAGCTATTCATCTTTCATTATTTCAATAGCTCAGAGCCATAGATGCTTGTACATTTACTCTCATAATGCTTTGTATTTTTGCAGACCTCAGTATTTTGTATAAGCTGAACACACAAGGCCATGTTCTCATTCCATTGAGACTCTCTTGACTCAGCAAAGAGAGAGGCTGGCAGAAGTCCAACTTCTTCTCTCTTGGCATAAGGCCAGACCCAACATAGTCGCCCATCCCTGGAAGGAGACTAATCCCCAGAAGGCAGGATTCACCCTTCGGGATGCATCTGCATGTATTTTATTTCTTACTGTATCTTAGAATAGCAGTGTAGTAGAATGTAAGACCATTCAGCTGGACCTCCCTTTACTACCTCTCATTTGCTTTAGGGTTCCTCAGAAATGGCTGCAAAGGTGGCTGCACAGCAGTGCTGATTCCTTTAGCTCTTCTGAACTCATTCGTTCCTCAGCTGCTCCACTGACACCTGTTCTGGGCTTCTCAATACAGAAATGCTTGCAAGCATCTTTGCTGCACTGTCCTGGGAGGCACTATTTTCACCCAAATAGTAAATCTATTCCACCTCGCCAGCTTGTCTCCCAATTTATTTTTGTATAGCCATGGGGTATCAGTGCAATGCTGAACTCTGGGTGCCTGAAGCCACAAAATTCTGACATTGATATCATTGAATGATTGATGCCATTACTGACAATTTGTGTTCTGAAGCTCATTTACTTGGACACTGCAGAATGCAACTTCCACACAGGCAGTGCCTGTAACCAAACAAAAGGACACTTCAAAGATAGGTCATTTGAAGAACTCTCGCTGCTTCTTTGCAAAGTAGCAAGCAGAGTTATTTTTTCCATGTATTTTAAAGTGTGACATCAGGGAATGCCTACAACTCGTGCATCTGTTTTCAACCTGAGTCTTGACTATAGACCAGCTGAGGTCACTCAGGGAATGACCCACTGGAGTAAATCTTACTCTAGGATAGAACAATCATTTTGTCTTCTCCTTTTTAATTTAGAATGATGTTGCCCTCAGATAAAGTCTATTGAGGAGATACATTCTCAATAAACTCTCATCCTCAGGATCATGTGACGGATGTTGCTTTCCTTTGTCATGGCTTTCAGAAGCTGATGGTGTGGTGAGACCAAAGCACACAGGAAAATTCTCACTCCAACAGTCTCCTGAGTCATAAAATTATTATAGCATGAGTCTAGAAAGGCAGAGAAAGAGAATGGCAGTGACAGGACCTGGGAAGATGGAGGTGGTGCCAGCTTGGGAAGATCTTTGTCCCTTGGGAGATGCCAGTGTTAAGATACTCGTGAGAGAAGGAGATCAGCAGCATGCATTTGTACGATGTTACATGAAGGGAAGAGCCCAAAGGAAAACCTGCAGACTCTATTGTCCTTTTTCTTCTAGGAGAAGAAATTGAGGAATGCATAGTTCAAACCACTGAAAGAAGAAGTAAATTGTGAGGAAATATCAGAGAAGGATATGACAACTATGGCCCATGGCAGGAGCCTGAGACAGCACCAAAGAACAGTGTTAGTGTTTTACTCAGGTCTAGTCATAGCATAGTCAGGCATGTTTGACCAAAATAATTTTTTCCCATAAAACCCTACCAAGAAAAGATTTATCGGCATTTTTGTCAAAATGAGAAAGGCTTTCAAAGGTATTTCTAGCAGAAATTTAAAGCTTTAGATACTCCTCTGAAATGAGGGAAATCAATCTTCCAACTCCTGCTCTGGCTGGTGCAGAGCAGGATTTGAGGCTACACTTTTAGATGTCTTGCAGGCCCCTCATCCCACGGGTGCTGAGTGTGGAACTATTTATACGAAGAACTGCTTGAACAGGAACATGAGATGGACCCATACAGAGTGGCTCCACTCTTTCCCAACTGCCTGTGACCATACCCCACACTGAAGTAGTTAGTAGCAGGAGATGTAGCCACAATGTCATTCACTCTGCCCCTTGACATGCAGGCTTCATTCACCTAAAGACTTGATTCACATCATATATTTATTCAGGATTAACAAGATGATTTTGATAATATGTGATTTGAAACCACTTCAGTCTCTGAATCCTTAGGAAGCAGGAAAACCTGCTGTGCACCCTCACAAGTTTTCCATTTATATTAGAGTAGCTGCCTGAAAAAAATAGAATGACCTTTATATTTTCTTCCCCCTGAAAGTACAGTGTAGCCAGAGGAATGCTGGATGGGCTGGAGATAGTACAATTTATATGGTTTGTGCCATTAAACTTGGTAAAAACGACAGGGATAATATATATACCTGCAATGTCTTGCCTAAAATATACACTTTGATATCAGAGGTGTTTGCTGTCCCCACAGCAATTTGGAAGACTAGGGCTGTATTGTACTAGGCCTTTGATTTCAGTGCAATGAAGAGAGTGAAATGCAAATGAATATTTCTAATGCAGAATAATAATCACTGTTGGATGAGCAGTAAATGTGCAGAATGATCCAGGCTGAAAACAGGTGGTTTCAGCAAAGCTGCAGGATCCAGGCAGAGTTTCAAGTCAGCAGATTAGAAAAACAAAAGATCATTATCCATGTCACAGATAAATTCTCCCACTTCTTTGAGGAGAGTTGGTGGCTAGAATCTCAACTGCCAAGACAGAGGACACACTCAAGAGACTCTTTAGCTAAATGAGATCTGAACTTAGATAACTCTTCTGAAGCTTGATGAGTTGGAGGTGAAAGCCACACTTAAGTGCTGGGAAGTGGGCTATGAGGATTAATTAAGTATCCAGGGAGAATGGAGGGAGTTTTTGCATTTCTGCCTCATACTTTTAAGGAAAAAAAGAGTGGTGTTTCTCTATTCAGAGAAATGAGACTGCTGAGGGGGTAAGAGGCCCCTCAGTGTTAAGAGAAGCAATTAATGGAGAAAAGTTGACTGCCCTTATGAAGGCCTGGGAACACAGAAGAGTGGGAAGTATCTGGGTGAAGAAGTATCACACAAAGAAGGCAGGAGCAAGGGGATATCTTGGTTGAATGCTCCACGACATATAGCTAGGAGAAATTTGTGCTTCTGAAGAATCTTTCTTGCTCTTCTCTTTTTTCAGATCTGTCAGAGCTGCTTGGAGATGTGTCTATGAATGGGTTATTTGGCCTGGAACATCTTTTACTTGACTTTGCCTCTTGCTGGGTGTCTTGCTGATAGAAGCTGATGTGTGGTGACATGTTGTTGTGCCATCCACCATGATGGAAACATGACCAGGGCCTTCCTCAGCACAGCTTCCATCTCCCTTTTCAAGGCTGGAGCAGTCTCCCTCACTTACCCCAATCAGGCCATTTAGTGGGCAGGGGCAGAGAAATCCAGACAAAACAAGGAGTAGTTCAGAAGTCACAAAGTTCAATATTGTAAAAGATGAAGGTACTGTGATGATTGAGTTTCATTTGACACAAACAGTAGGTCAGCCCAAACTATTCAAACATTTCTCTGTATCCACTGGTTGAAAGTTTCTTTTCTCCTGTAGTGCGTAATGACATGCAGCCTGAGCTCACAGGGATAAATCCTGAAGTCCTGTTATCAGCCTCCATGACTAAACTGGGAAAGAGAGTCCAACAAGTATATCTAAGGATCTAAGGATGAACTCAGACTGGCAGCAAGATGGGCATGTTACCAGGCCTTTACCTTCTGTGGCAGCAGTTATTGCAGCGCCTTTAACAGGTCTGTTTTGACTGAGATCTAGAGACTTTTCTGACTCAGCTGCAATCAAAAAATCATCCAGTCTCTTTATTTCCTGTCTTTGAATAAAAGAGTTTCTGTTTCCAGTTCCAAATACAAAATCAATCCCACACGCATCCTCCTGAAGACAATGAAACTTAGCGTGTATTGTTCTACAGCTTCATTCCTGACTGCCTGTCATATTTTCGAGTCAGAGGAGATAAGACTGAAGAGAAAGTTTTGAAATTCAGTAACCTCCTCTATCTCTCTGCTTATACAAGATTGACTCTTTGTTCCATTTTTCCCAGTTTTCAATGACTCAAATGAAGCACTGCCTACCATGGCCATGTTCCTCTCTGGCTAACAGACATTTCCATTAGTCTATTTTTTAGAGGTCAACTTTTAGATATTTTTGCTCTTTGTCATTCTGTAGCTTCTATTTCTCTTCCTCCACCATGAAATAACATTTCTCCTTCCATCTCCAGAACAAAATAACAGATATTTTTGTCTCCTGTGTAGTCACCTATCTTTGATCAAGTCATATGCTCTTTACTGTCTTGTTTTGTTTGTTTGTTTGAAATAGTGCAAACAGATGTCTTTTTGTTTCTCTAACTTAATTCAGTAGGTATATTCCCCAGCTTTAAACCCCACACATTCTTCGAGACCTTAAAACTGTGTTAAAGAGTAAATCTCTTGAGCCTCAGAATACATGGATAGATTTAATTATTTCCCTGATGGGGCTACCAAAATGACCCTCCAACTTAGACACTCTGCCTTTTCAGTAGTCTCCTCAGTATACAGCAGGGCAGGTGGAAGGAGTTTCGAGGCTGGGAAAAGAACAGCTTGTGTGTACACAACATTTATATTTATATTTCTCTTGCCTCCAAAACAAAGGTTTCTTGAGATAACTATAGCTCTATACCTCTGATATAATTGCCAAGGAAAAGGATAAAATCTGAATACATCTGATTAGAATCCATAACATTTTGAATGCTAGGTTGTCTCTCAGATACACTGGCAGCATCTAGAAAGAGGAAAAGTCAATGGTTCAAAGAAGCATTTTATCAAAGAGGTATTATATCTTTATCTCGCTGTTGTGACTCTGTTTCTTTGTTTTACTGATTAGAGTAAGTCACAGTAGGTCCAGAAGTAACAGAACAAGACAGGTTGGTTCTTCAGGACAATTCCATGAACTTGTTTTGTAGCTGAGGCAATGTGCATTTCCAAAACGTAAAGTTTTACTAGCCCATGAAGGTGTCCAGGTTCAGATTTGTCTCTTTTTTTGTCTTGCATAATTGTAATTTAAATTGCATAATTTAAAAATTCTACCACCTTGAGGATGTCAGGAACTCTATCACTGTGCTAACCACCAGTGCTATACTTCAGTACTCTCTCAGCCTCCTGCCGTGTGTGGAGGTTGTTGTGCCAAACTTTTCATACACATGCTCTGTTATTGCTTAATTTAGGATTTAACAAATGCTAGAACAAAACATGTTGTTTGTTCTCCCTCCCAATGGGCAGTGGTTTCTTGATATTGGAAATCCCAGCTCGTGTATGTCAGAAAAACTGATGATGACTCCCCGTAGCAGTGTATGTTAATAACAGTTTAACTTTCCATGTCTCCCCCTGGCAGGTAGACTTCTAAAGCCTTTCCTTCTTTTTGTATTGGAATACTTAAACTAACCTTGATGTGCTATTATGTTATGAAAAAAGATTTTTCTCTTCTCATATCATGCAAAGAGCAAATTAATACAGGTTGGCACTGAGTGGTTGTAAACATACGCTGGCCCACAGGTGCTAAATAATTTTCTTCCTTCAGATACATTGTTCCTGGTTTTCTATAGTCTCAAACAGAGTATTTTCTACCTGGTATTTTGAAAGTTTTCAGTGCAACCTTTCAGAAAGTGAGATTTTTGAGAACAATTATAAAGCTTCTCACACACTATTTACACCCTGTTTAATACTACTTTATGGGAAGAAAGTAGTATTAAACTTTATATATATACTTTATTTATACCCCAATGTATAAATATGGAATCAAATCAAATGTAGTTCACTGTCAGGAAGAGGAGAAAGCGAACTGTTCTCTAAGGAAGAGAGAGACAGGACCTGAGGGTGATCCTTGAGCAGGCAGTACCACCACTAATGGACCAGAGTCCCTCAGGATCTTGACATGATGGACAGAGTTGGGTGCAGGTAATAGCGTCCATTGGCGGCCCCTGACATGGCAAATAATGAAGTATAGCCAGGGTCCGTGCAGTGGATTCAGTCATGAGTAGAAGGTGATGGAGCAAGGGGCAGGACTGGAGACTGGGCTACAACAAGATTGGGCTCCCAAGTCCATGAAGTAGACAGCACTAAAGATAGGGGTAGGACAAGATAGAGCATACATCTAGGTGTCAGGACCAGAGACAGCTAGAGACTGGTACCTGCACCACAGAGAGCTAGAAGGGACTGAAGTCCAGGGCTGAGCTGAAAAGGGCATTCTGAGCCCACAGGCAGATGGTGCAGCATGGACAGAAGAATTTTTCATCTGATATAATATTCTTGTGGAAGAAGCTCTGGAAGTCTCTATCTCATAATGATTTTGGCAGATGATTCATGTTCTTCTTTTTTCGTCTCCTTTCACCACATGGACAAATCATCTTCTAAACCCAAACTAGGACAGGCTACTGAAACATGGACAGTGGCTGGGAAAGAAAACCATATTTTTTCTGGAAACTCTTTGATCCAGTCTTCTCCCTTCCTCCTCAGTGGTATGTACTCCAGCCCCATGCTTGCCTCCATGCAATAGCCCTAATACTCATCTTCAGAACCAGCTTGTGTTACATTGACAAAACATCCTTGACTATGGAAACTGGGATGCTGACAGATAAACTTGTCCAGAAAGGAGAGCAGTGCACTTAAACTATAATCATCATGAGTCACTACAGAAGCTTTTTAGAACCAAGGGAAGTATTTTGACTTGTGCTCCATTTTCAGTAAAAAGCCAGAATGTTCTGCAGAAACCAGACACTATAAAAAATAATAATTCCCTTGGTAGTCCAAATTTTCCTCTACTAAGTAGTTTTGATGTAAATTTTCCAGCTAGCACTTGGTATAATCTTGTTTAAGATAGGATTCTCTCAAAATTTTAACATCAGGAAAAGGTAAAGATGGGATAAAAAAACCCAGTCACATTTATGCAAAATTACGGGAACATAATTATGCTAAAACTAAACACTATTTAAATAAAACCATACAAAGATTTCATTTGGTCTTTCCTTAATCAATACTGTTGTAGAGCATGACTGCTTTTGGTCTCTCTTTTTTGAAGCTTATTTGAG
>JAOXNG010000012.1:150460288-150484144 GCA_028566535.1 Scolopax minor
CATACAAACCATTTCTTTAAAAGGATAAGGGGTGATGTGTACTTGCAACCCAGAAAACCAACCATATTTTTGGCTGCACCAAAAGCAGCATACCCAACAGGTTGAGGGAAGTGATTCTGCCCCTCTTCTCCACTCTGGTGAAATCCCACCTGGAGTACTGCCTCCTGCTCCAGAGTCCTCAGCACAGATAAGGTATGGACCTGTTGGATGAAACATCTCTGAATGCAAACCATATCAGCCAAGATTGTCAAGGATTTTCATATTTAGTACATATTTTTCACACTTAGTATATATTTTCACATTTAGAGTTGTTCAATCACTGTCTAGTTCTAAGTATATTGGGTAATGAAGCTTTTTTGGAAGTCTCAGAACTGGCATTTGCCGTAATCTGCTATTATTTCACCTGATCACCTAGCTTAGGTAAATCTTTTAAAAAAAGTATCTAAAAATTAGTTCTTCTTGAACTTGTTAAGCCTAAATAGTTATGTGATATTATTATCTGACCAACATCACTCCTTTTCAGGAAATGAACATTTAATTTTCAATTTTACCATTTACACTACACTTTTTGGGCTTGTTTGTCACCCATTTCTTGAACCCCTACAATTTTCAATAATGATGCTTCCTCTGCTGAACATCACTTAGGAGGATGAATATACCTGGCATGATTAAAGATGCTGTAACCTTTCCATTAGCAACATTTAGTAAGGTACCTGGACCTTTCTCTTTTGGAAGTTTGCTAGGGATCCCTGCTATCCCAGGGATATTTGGAGAGAGCGCAATAGTGTTTCAGATACACTTGACTCGATGTCCCTACAGTAGTCCTAGTACAGGTGTGAGATTTGTGACTGCAGAACATGTGTGGTCTAGCCTGTCCTCAGTGTGTCACTGCCACTAGTCATGAACTCTACAACAGGTTTCACCACCACCACCGAGTCACTCTGACTTCAGTCAGTCACAGCCATGGCACTGAGTAGCACCCAGCCTCATTCTTCCTCTGGGGATCCTTTTCCCACTCTCAAAACATTTCTCAAAGACCTTTCAAAATGCTAAGTGTTAAGTCTTAATATATATGTTACCATAGTGATATTTCCACTACACTAATGACATATAGAAAAGTCCAAGGGAGTAGGGTGATGTAATTTTCTTCTGCAAGGGTCAGACTAGCTGGTCCCTCTCTTGAGATATCCTCCAGATATTTGTTACTCTGGCCTCAGTTGTTTACATATGACATTTGCTACCTTATTCTACTTGGGAAAGTAGGTATTTTGAAGATAGAATGCATATTTTTGTAGACTTTTTTTCTGTACTTACTCTCCTGTAGAACTCAAAGGTGTGCCATTTGGGACTGATGAATTTTATCATCTTATAAGTTATTATTTCTTTTCCTGACATTTCAATATCCAAAAAATATTTCCTTTTCCATGCCAGAAAAGAACAAGTTCAAGGCAAGTATTTACCCAGCAGTCTTCTTCATTAAACTTATGCAGCAGAAATGCTGCTAAGCCTCTCATCAATGCATGTATAGTCCTTCATAGATCCCTTTAGTCCCTGATGGTTCAGTGGAATTATTGATCTCTTGCAGACTTCCTGATTTTCATTTGTTTTCACACCATTAGCTATTTATTCTTTGAAATCCATCTTGGCCTTCCTAATTTTCTTCTTCCTTAATAGCTGTTTACTTAGTTTATCTTCTTGTTTATTGGCTTCATTAGGGTCAGATAATAAAGGATTTTTTGTTTGACTCATTTTGTTATTTGGAAGTTGCCATTTAATCATGTCAGAAAACTTCTGGCCTCCCTTCTGTTCCTCTTTTCCCTTTTTGTTTGTGCCTTCTAACTCCATTCCAGACTTGATTTGTAGAATGTTTTTTTCATAACTGACTTTGCCAGTTACTTTGTTTTTAACTGTCAGATATTTTGTCTAATTTCCCAGGATTTTTTTTTTTAATCTTCTTTTTCAAGTTTTGCACTATATTGCTCCTGTGTCCTTGAGTGGAAAGGAACTAGGCTGTGTTGGCAGCTAATTTAGAGGCTTAGGATTTTGACCCATGCTGTCTAAGACAGTGCGCCTCATAAGTGGCTTCCCTCAGCTGTGTAGCCTGTCTTTCTGAGGAAGGACATTACCCAACCCCTGATTTGGAGGAGTAGAGAGAATGCGTAAGTTCCAACCATTGCAGTTCACTGTGTGAAGCTTCAGTAAAAATTTGCCTTCTTCCATGATTTAAGCCACATTTTTCAGCTACTGGATTATGAACTGGAATGATTTAGTAAGCTTTATCCTTCTGTAGAGATGAGACAGGTAGGTAAGAGATAACATCTTAAATAGATCACTGGAGGTTATCTCTCAAATTCCTCTCATATTGGCACTTATTGTACTATTTTCTATATATACTGCCTCAGATGAAGACAAAAACCTAGAAGAGTGAGGATGCCCCTCCCGGTCTGTGCATTCCATACCCCTTCCTGTCAGCCCACATTTCAGAGAGACTCTCCACATGCTGCCCCAACAGTTTGTAACTAATGCGGACATCATATGCACCAAGGCTGTGCTGACACAATGTGCATTTCACCCAGCAAGTCTGTCTCTCCATTTCAAGCCACAGTTAGGGTTTGGTGGAAACTAGAAGATACTATTTCCCAAGGCAAATTAAGAAAATAAACTCTGACCTCATGGTTCAATTAAGCAATATACTGTTCACCAAGGGCTTTATGGATAGTCTAAATATGATGACGTGCTATTTCCAACCACTGAATTCTTAAAACTATGCTTCTCCTTTCTTGGGCTTGAAAAAGTTAATGGTCTTTCTTCCTTCTGTTTTGAAAAGGGAAAATATGTAGTGATAGATTCTCCTAATGGTCATTCAGAATGACATGTTTGCTTACAGTAATTTGTGCAAATTGGAAATCCACTTTTCTCCCTGGGAAATGAAATTATTCCTAGTGTTGACATATTTCCCTGGACAGCTGAAATAAATGGACAGTTTATGTTCCTTGGAACCACACTGCAGGCCGTCTGCAAACTTATCTGTTATTACTTGCAGGTAGTCAATCAGTTGTGAACCAGTGTGACACAAGGTGAAGGCTTTGGAGTTTAGTAGCTGCCTGTCTTCTTCAAAAACTAATGTGAATTTCTGCAGAGAAGGGTAACCTTAAGCTAACAGAGCAAGCTCCTTCTACTCAGGCATAGAAGGAGCACATATCTAGGCTCACCTCCATCACGGTATATTTGCCATATGCAGCGACTTTGCCCGGTGCATGCAGAACTGGTTCATTTCAGTATTACTAATTTTCTGACTCATCTGCTCCTCCCTTTCAGTTTAATTTTATTTTTCAGTCTCACATTATTTATCTCCAAAGGTATGTTTCATTACCATAGGTGGAAACTATTTTAGTTGATTATGTCATATGTAAAACAGAAGACAAAAGTTAGTCATGCATAGAACTTTATTATTATAAATGCAGCATGTGTATATAAAGTTGTTAATTTTCAGTACTTGCTTTCTTATTATTTTTACACAGACTATGTGTAAAAATTCCAAATGCAGATGGTGAATGTAATTTGTCAGGTACTGCAAAGAGTAAGTCCTTTTTATAAAGACAACATTTCTATTTCATACACTTTTACCTTCATAGAGCAAATGTATCATGAACTTAGCAAATTCTTAACACACTTTAAAATCCCTTTTTTTTTCTGAACATGAACAATGAAAAGAAGGAGCTATGAAATATGTTAATTCAATATATTTCAGTGACATGAATGTTATCATTTTTGTATTGCATATCCTTATCTTTTTATTGTCTTTGAATGACAATCTTTCTGATAGTCAAAAAAACCCAACCTGAAACAATTCTGTTGCATGCTAATTCTAATAATGAAATATGAATGTGATTATAATTTTATGCTTTCCAAGAGGAAGCATCAATAGTTCTGACTATATTCAGTATATTAGAAAAGCAATTTTAAATTATGCATAGTATAACTATAATTAAAATATTACCCTAAAGATTTTTATCATTACTTTCAGACTCATCTCTTTCCTCACACTGTCTGCCCTTCTCATATAATTTCACATTTACCCACAGAACAGGCTCTTGATATACTTGGACTTTTGCAGGATTTCAGTAGCCATTCAGCACTGCCTCCATTCTAAAGATTCTTGACCAAATAGCGCAGATGCTGTTGGCATTGACATGGAGGAAAGACTGTAGACAGAACAAGAATGATCCTAAATACTGTTTTTGCCTGGGATCTTCTAAAATAAGGGTATCTTGTTGGTGGTTTGTTTTGTTTTGTGTTTTTAGATAGCATGCTTTGAAGAGTGTGGGATAGCAAAATGGTTCCAAGGCCACGAGGATTGTGAGTCTCCATCTGTGGAGATGAGAGCACACCACAGTGTGCTTTGTGTGGCTCCTCTTGTGGCCCACAAAAGCCAGTGAGGATGGTGGAAGCAATGAGGAGAAGTGGATAGGTTTGATTCCCCCTGTTTCACTCATGCAGAAGGCAGGAGCCTCTGAGTGAAAGTCTATTGCCTGAACTATGCAGCTGTTCAGTTTAGCTCATTGAATGGTCTTTTAAATGAGAAAAAACGGAGCATTTCTGTTCCGTGATACATAGACAGATAAAAGGCATTTGTGCATATGAATAAGACATATATTCATCCTTTAAGAAGTTATTACTTCCACACCCTGTGAAAGGCTGCTTGCTATATTAAAAATTATATTTAGCCTTATCTTACTCAGAGGAACAGAGAGGAAATGGAAATGAGGGAGACCTTCCTATGTATCTAATCCAATAAGACTTACCCTTTTTACACGCTGCAGTGCACAGATCCTGCCCCCTGGTAGCCAATACCTGGGACTGAGAATAGGAAAACAGCCTGCTCTTTAGAAAACAATGCGAATTTCACCAAGGACACCATCACAGGCAGGCTCCCCGTGGTGTACTAAGTAGGATCATGGAAGAGGACAGGCAATATCAGGAAGATAGTGCTAGGAAAATAATTAAAAGAATAAAAATTTATTAAAAAATTGACAGTGTACAATAATCTTTCCCACATTTGATTTTCACTCAATTTAATTTCCATGTGATTTAAAAAAGTACATAAGGAAAATCTTTACAGTCTGAGTTGAATTGAAAAAAAAAGTAAATAATTACTCAAGGAAAGGTATTCCCTTTTGCTGGTACTCCACTTGTGCCAGGATTTTTGATAAGTGATGGAATCGGTATTATGCACAGATTGCTGTAAGAATTAAATTTTAAAAGTGAAAAGAAACCAAAAATGAATAAATAAACCTTACAAATAAACTAGTTTTTCATGGTCTATTTATCTAACCTTTGGGAAATTCACATTCTTGTTTAAAAAGGCATTTAAAAAGAAAAATAGTGCAGATACTATAGCAACATAAATCAAAACAAGAAAATAACCAAACGTTAAATCCCTGTACATCTAAGTCTAGGAAAATTGCAGTTTTTCTTTTCAAACCTTCAGTAGTAAACTCAATAACGATGACTAATTTCCATAAAGATAATATTTCACTAAGCATTTGGCAGGACTGTTTTAATATTGCTTACAAATTAGCAAAGGTGTTTACTTCTCCCACTATTTTCCTATAACTGCAAGTGCCCTTGCAGAACGCCTTTACCATAGCAATTTTTTAACATTTAAGCAAAGAAATGGAGGAGAGTGAGCTGAGACCAAAGGAAGTAAATATGCATCAGCCAGTTCTTCACTTGGCTGAAGCAGCGTGCGCTCCCCATGTGCCCCTGCACGAGCAGTCACTTCTACATGATGCTCTCTTGTAGCAGTCTGGGCCAGTCCATGTGTGCTGAGATTTTAACACGTGCATCTGTGGATGGCCAGAACTGCTCCAGATGTGGAAATGATCACTACTGTCGCATGGTGTCAGACACTTGTGCTAGCACCTGTGCTTTTATACAATTTGTCAGAAAGATTATAAAGCAATGAAGATAACTGCTGGCAAATTTCTCCATACCTCCTACCCTGACATCCTGGTGCCTGTACCTAGTGCTGGTGGAATGAAATAAAATTTACATATAAACTTCAGGTGTTTTGCAGAACGAGGAGTGGGAAGCTGTTTTTCACTGCCAGTATTTCTTAGCTAATGACCTTTTCACCTGTCTTCCTTCTTTCCTGCCTGCATTCATGCCTTCTTTCCTTTTATCCTCCCTGCCTTCCTTTCTTCCTTCCCTGCCTTCCTTCCACCCATCATTCATCCATCACTGTGTATTCTTGAAGAACACTCACTAAATATCAAGTACCACAAAATTTATGAGGAGGTTGCTGTTATATCAGTAATGAGAACATCTTGTAGTCTAAGAAGAAAACAGAGAGAACTTTGAAGCATGAAATTGTAGCAGGCCTGCAGAGTAACTTTGCTGCTCATAGATCATGTCTCTCAGCACATTACACCATAGCAATGGAAGGTGAATTGGGACTACAACCACTCCAGTTCTCCCCTTCGTATTCCCACTCCTGGGAATACTGTAAATACTAAAACTTTGTATATTGAATTCAGAGATTCTTTTGCCAGGTTTTTCTTTAATGAAAATTCTGTTAACTTGAACTTGGGTTAAGGAGGGATGTAGTTTTGCTTGGAAGCTTGGAGAAAAATATTCAAGTTCAGTTGAGTTTTCCTTTGATTGTTCTAAAGTTCTTCCCTCCCCAAATTGAAAGTGAGATGCTAAGAATAACTAACAGAGCTTTAAGAAGACATACTGAATTCAAAGTGCTATTTCCCATTCTTTCATGTCGCTCTGGAAGTGTCATAGCTCTATGTAATTTATTAGAAAACAGTAATTAGGATGGGGAAACCAAGGCACAGCAAATTACCCAACTAGCCTAAGGCCATGTGGCACAGGGTGAAAGAATAAAGCAAGCCAAATAAACAAAAAAGAAGCCCAGATATCATGGCCCCATCCCCTGCTGTAACCACTAAAAAATGATCCCAGGCCCTATATTTCTTCTCATTTGTCTGCACTCTACAGCGAAGGACATTTAAACTTTAATTCTCCTCCATCTATTTTCCAAAACTTTATTATTATTATTATTATATTGGGTTTTTTAGTGCTTATCAGCCTCTGGGTCTGTTTGAAATTATTTTGTGCCATCTGAGAAGTCATATTTGCATAGGAAGATTTGATAGCAGGAGGGAACATTCCTTCAGAACAAAAGAGGTGCTCAACACGCTGGTGTGTCCTTTGCTGTGATTGGTGCAATGGTGCTGTATAGAAGTGTATTTGTAATGCAACCTTTCCTATTAGCAACTGACCTTTCTTCCTGATCAGACCCTGTGCTTTTTAGCTTTTATATGAAGTGTGGAAAAGAAAAGAAAAATCGTCAAATGTCTTCTCAAGCAGAGAATCAGAAACTAGCAAAGGATTCTTCAATGATGAGGAAAATCTAAAAAAAAGTAACAGCAAAGAAAGCTGGCATACTATAAAGTAGATTTCAGGAGAAAATCCACCGCAGGAAGAGTAGAAAAATAGTAAAGATACACACACACACAAATAATTTTTAACAAGAAAAATGAAAAGTTTGGAAAACAAAATAAAAAGAAAGAGCCTCAGTTATGAAAATGACATGTAGAAACTCAGATATAGAAAGTGACTGAATTAAATTAAGATTTTACAATAAAAGACATTTTTTCTTGGCCGTAGACCTGCTCATAATTTATTACAAGATAACTCAGTGCAGGCACTGTTCCTTATCATGCATCTCACCTGTGTCTTTGAAAGTCTGTCCCAGCAGGAATGGGATGCTGAGATTAAAGAGCTGAGTAAAATATTCCACTGTGTTTTCAGTCAAGAAATCTGCCTCATAGCCTGGACCATGCCCACACTCAATTTAATCAAGATTCATTGGAGTTCAGCATTCTGTCCTTTGGGAGGAAAAAACCCCACAACCGTTCAAGAAGTTTGGCATAACAGTAGAGGTATGATATAGCAATACTTTATAGTACAGCCTCTTTGTAGTGATTTGTGTGAATGAAGTCTAATCTAGCAGACTGCCTCACAACCTGCCAGCTGCCCTGCTTGTGAAACGTAAGATTTACCACAATGTCAGAAATAACATTTGTCAACTCATTTATCCACTTATGGACTTGGGCCACAGCCAAATACTTCAGAATAAGATGAAATAGCTCTCACAGGAGACAGCTATATGATAATCTGTCTGAGTAATGCTCTTATCCTAAATCTTAGTAGTTGCTGTTTGTCTTGAGCTTTGTATCACGGGGATTCATCTGCCTTTCTTCATCTTAGCTGTATCCTTTGCCTTAGCTATTCTGTGTATTACCATTTATAAGTGTATACACTCCCTCCTTACATCTGGCTACATTCTTGGTCTTGAACACTTCCAGTGGAAATGTGCTGCATGTTGAAATGGTGTCTTTGGGAGGGGTGGGGGAAAGGGGGAAATAATTGTATTTGCTTTTGCCCTGCCACCTCTAAAAGGAGATACTTTAGTGTCTTCTGTAGCCTTCCAAAATGCCACCTTTTGTCACAATGTGAAAGATGCTGCTGAGGTTTGCTGTTACGTGGGGTGTCCTATGCCCATAACTGGCCCCTGGTAGAGGGGAGTGGGAGTGTGACTCTGTGCTGTATCTGTCCTAAGCAGCTATTTTTATTAAATATTACTGAAATTTAGGGTACCAGCTAAACTTCGAGGTTTAGCAACTCCATTCATATAAAGACCTGCATGTGAGGCTCCAAACCAAATCTAGCTTTCTTACAGAAGAAGCAGAAGAGAGACCCTGTTTTAAAGGGGCTTTATTATCTAACTGGTCAAAATGGAAGCAGAGCTGAAAAAGGTAATGCAACAGATAAATGTTACAATCTGAGAGAAATTTGGCAAAACAACTTGTTTGCATCACAGATGACCTTTTATTTTATCATTTGGCTGTCATTTTTAACATTTTAGGGCAGGGTTTTGTTGGAGCAGGAGTAAGTGGACGAAAAATAAAAATGTGAATGTGGATGTTGAAGCCTGAGTGAAGGAAAAGGATATGGGCTAAGCAATTTAATGTTATTTAACAATTAATACTAAGTGGGAAGGAAGTCAGATGGCAGACAGAAAGCAATGTCCACAGCTGAGATGAGTGTGGCATTGGTGAGACGCTGGAGTCCTTCAGTCTCCTCTTGCTGCTGGCTTGTCCCATCGACCTCTAAGTCCCCCAGCTTACTCATCTAGGACATTAAGAGTTCATACTTTCCCCCACAAAAATTTGTTTTTCTTATCTTGGAAGCAGGTGGGGGTACATTCAAGTAGAAAAGAGAGGAAATAACCCTGGCTGGGTCATGATTCCTCTTTCCCTCTGAAGTCCAATTACTTTTCTGTGCCAGCTCTGCTATGTATGTGATGCTACAGGAGATACTTTTATCAGTGTAAACTTTACACCTTGTCCCCAAGGATCATAATGATCCTCTAATTTTAATATTAAACTCTCTCCAACAATGTGAACAAAATAGTTGTATGGTTTTTTTAACATCCTCACTGTGGCTTGCTGCCACAAACTCTTGAGGTTTTCTGCAATGACAGCTGTTCTCTGATTCCTTCTCCTAAATGATGGCAGGCTCATAGAAGAAAACACAGATCCACATGTTTAAAGGTACAGTGGTGTTACCAATTAAAAGTCATTTTTTAAATGAAGAAAATAGACTTAATTGTCTTCTAAAACACATTAGTGCGATTCTTTAATTTCAGTGGTTTCATGCAAGTGTAAGAGAGCTGAGAATAAGACCCAGTAAATTTAACTTGGTGTAACAGCACACAAGGGAATTATTTAAGCATAGACTGATGATATGACTAATGTTCCATCCTGACAGCCTGCTCTGGTGCCTGCCTCGACTTTGCTTCCAATCTTAGTTGTGTAAAGCACAACAGTATGGTAAGCAATAAAGTGTTCCCGAAAAATAAACTCAATCTCTGGGGCAGATCCTTCAACTTTCTGTATCTCTGTTTTCCTTCTCACCCATCAACATCAGCAGTCAATTTTTTTGCTTGCTAGTTTTGACTGTAAAAATTAAAATATTTCTGTTTGGAAACACTTCCAAGGTATTTCACAGGTACTATAGCTTTGATATATGCATTTCTCCTTTCTGTACCTTTGCAGGCTATTTTGTTTCTTGACTGATGGGTCATATGGTCTTTATCAGAAAAATAGACAGCATATTCTGGGTGCTCTCAGCATCAGTGAATCATGGGAGATGTATTTTGGCAGAGAAAGGAGGAATGATGCAACTCTATTAGAGTTATCATGAAGTACTCTGGTGAAATTTTTAAATACAGAACTTTGAGTTATTGTATCTTTAGGAAATATTTGTGCTTCAATGTTAAAGTTGCATTTGAAAATAGGTACCACCTCCCACCCCCAAAAGGCATATAGAAAATCCAGTTTTTCATCAGTGCTTCTGACCAAACAGCTTAAACTTTGAGCCAGCACTCCTTGCCATGCCTTTTCATAATGACTAGACCTCCAGTCTCAGCTGCTGCTCTATAAATAACTGTGCAGCCCTGATAATAAAGATAGGCTCAGAGAAATGCAAAATCTGGAGGCAGCCAGGCTTGCTGCTGATTCTCTGTGGATAGAGGGATCCAGCTGCCTTGTCTGTGCATAAGCTGTAATCTTGAGACAGTGAATTTGCAAATTCAGTTGTATTAATTCTCTAAATGTGTATGTGTTACAGAAAAGGCTGTATTTCCACAAAGCCAGGTTGGTGGATTACTTTTTCAGAAGTCAGGAGGAGCTAGGTGGTTATGTAAAATCTTTTGAATGTTTGTTTTGTATACCTAATAATTTTAGGTACCAAAAGAGTCTGATCATCCAGGTGAACCAGATTCTCTAAAGTCAGACAGATACGATCAGGAGCCCCTCTGATAACCTCCACCTCCCAGAGCTAGTCAGGTCAGGGCACAAATTTCCTCATTCAGTGTCCATTACATTTTCCTCCCACCACCCTATTGTGTCTATGTTTCATCCCTATTTCTCAGCACTTTTTACCTTTCCTACAAATCACGCTAATTTACCAAAAAAATAAAATAAAATCTTCTTCAGACAATGCTCAGGAAGCCTTGCCTGCTCACACAGAGATTGTCTGTGCTCTTCAAGGGAATAGGAGAGTTCAGAACATGTGTCTCTAAGTTTGTCGCTCATATTAATCTGCAATAATAAAAAATAAAAGTAAAATATATTCTTTCATCAGACATTTAAATGTCATGATCTATTGCTTTAATAAAGAAAAGAAGAAACCAAAAGGCTTTATATCTGGAGCAGTGTCAAAATGAAAGCTTTTTTCCTCTCTTTGAAATTAAGGGTGTTTTTTTCTTTACTGAATGCACATCTACTGCGTTTCTGTGTCATTCTGTCATTTGTATGAACGACTCTGAACTCAGAAAACTGAAATGTCTATAAGTTGAGTATCAGCTGCTATGACGAGACTAATGATTTCATTAACAGTATAAGCTCTGCAAGGTCATGCCTGTGGCTCTGAAACCATGGAAAGATTTCCAAGAAAGATGAATGCTACAAGTATGGGGTTGAAGCCACAGGCAGCCAGTGTGGTACCAACATACTGAAGCAAGTTGGTACTCTGGCTGGATAGGGCTATATTTAATTCCAGTGCCCATTACCTGCCCTGAGATTCAGTGTGTGGATGAGAGGACAGGTAACTCTCCCAAGAAAGTGTTTGTCCAGGTAGTATTGGTTAAAAGGTGAGGTGCCAGGAGGAGGAATTCAAATGTATGCAATGTTACTCCTTAATTTTGTCTTTCAAATAAAAGTTCTTATTGCTCAGTACTTGGTTTCCTCTGATCAGCTTTCTGCTTGATGAGTTAAATAGGGTGGGTTCTTAAAAAGATCTCACTGTTGGTGTTTTTTTCACTGAGTGGAAGTTTTGTTTTCTCTGCACCATTACCTTGTCACTTCTCAGATCTGTCAGGGTGTACTCCTGGGCAGAGCCGTTTTGTTAAGCCAGTTATGTCATTAAAAAAAAAAAAAAAAAAGCTGAATATCAGTTTTTCTTAGAAATACTGATATTTGGGATATACTAGTTGAGAGAGTTGTGCTATTGTGTGCAATTCATGGTTCTAATTTTTTTCTTTGCAATTTTAGAGGCACTCATCAAATATCATGTAGTCAACAATAAAAGCCAAAAGTGCACTTAGTATAATGCGAAAAGGTATGAGTAGGGTAACCCTTTTTATTTCAGTCATAGCGTTTTATTTAGCTGTCTCTGCATTGAGTCCAGTAATCTGTGTCTAGTAGAAAAGTTTGTTTCTAAAAGGCATCCAAACTTGATTTGAAGATATCAAAGCATGATATCATGGCTGGTTCCGTACTACAAATGAGGAAGAATTGATGGTGAGGAAAGATAAAGGTAACATTCATGGACATCTGTGCTGCCTTATTTTTTATCCATTAAATGACCATCATGAAAGTATAGCTGAGAATAGGAAGAGGATTGCTTTTATCATTTGGAATCTGGTAATCTCCAACTCCCATTGTTGTGCCAGTTAGAGGCACTGAGACAATCACTGTCTGCAGAATTTCACTGCAGAACTAGTTAATCAATTAACTAATTAGGACTAGTAATTTCATTAGTCCTAACCTATAGTTTCTCTGGATGGTGAGCACACAGAAGGCTCTATTTGCATGTGGTTACCCACCATGTAGTTGGCAGAATCTCTATGCTCTGCCTATCCGTCCAAGCTGACATCCTTCTCAATAGGAATAAAAGCTTCACTCTGTTGCACTGCAAGTATCGTAGGCCACTGGAGAGTGGTCTACTGCAGCTGACACCAGCTGGTCGGGTTAAGTTCATGGCAGCAATGTCTTCCATAGTTGCTTCTCAGCTCACACCATGCCTAGCAACCTGTATGTGCTGAGATCAGTGGAGTCACAGTGCCACCCTGAATACTTGGCAGTTCTTCCTGACACAGGCCTGTTGTCTTGGCTTGTCCTGCTGTGGCTGGTTTAGAGTAACTTCATACCTCATTAGATCCTCTCCAGGTATTATCTCTGCAGTTGTGGCTTGGAGGTAGTGTCCTTAATGCCAGAGTTAAATCTGATTCCCTCTTCCTTACCATTCTTGTATTGCATGCTGTTTTCTGCACAATAATTGCAAGATGAAAGGGGAGCAGATAGCAACAGGATGGCTCAGGGAAATCCCAGTGGAAGTGCCTGCACCTTCTCATCAGCTGCAGTTCATTGACTTTCCCACAGGAAGTGTGTGGCTACTAGTGAAGGAATCCCTAGCTATTGTTTTCAGGGAAATCTTCATAGCTGTTGTCTGTAACTTGAAACTGTATGTATGCAGAATTCAAGAAATAAAGCTTGTTTTTTTCTTGATTTAATTCAGTGTTTTCCTCCATAGTCCCTTTTGCCTGGACCTGCAGGTCCTGACATCCCAGCTCCTTGAAATTCCACCTGCAGTAATTGTGACATTTCTAGTGGCACCTTTGTCGTTCCAAGTTCCATTCCATTCCATTACAAGTTCCATTCCATGAACTCTTGCTGACTTCAGAGCACTGTCAACCATTTTCTGTCCAGGATTTTATTATATCAACAGAAACTAGTAAGTATATACTGTCACAGTTACAGCAAATCCATGAATCCATGAGAAATGATGAATTCTTTGAAATGGAAAGTACCTGAAGGAGATTTGGCATAAAAGCTTAGCATTTTGGGACCTGGCTGGCAATGCAGCATTACTGTCTGATACATCATTTGGTTTTATTAACCCTGCCGTACTTGTCAAGGATGGTAAAGCACATAAGATCTGGCTGAGTGAGCAGAAGCATGTAAGAGTGGACAAGCAACTGAAAAGAAAATATAAAAAAGCACAAGTGTCATCCACAAGTGTCATCCACAGTGATCATGTCACTGTGGTCCTTATTGGTGATAAATCATGTAACCTTTTTGGTGGTCATCTTTTCCATGAAGAGCTAGACGATATTCCCTTCTTGTAAGAAGCAAACTCATCTCAGAAAAAGTGTTGGGATGTTCAGCTTCAATATCCTTTTTTCCATTTTGGATGCACTCATTGTAGTGACAGTCCCTGCAGCACCACAGTACCCATTAACAACCTTGTCTTTCTTGCAAACTCTCCTTGCAGTAACAGTCATAGGTATGGTCTGCTTCTAGTGCTTTTGGTGTTTACAATATAGCACAGATGGTTACACATATACTGTTAAAGGTGTCCACTCTGGGGAATAATCCCTGGTGGCCAGGTCAAGCACTACAGAATGGCTGTAGCTCACAGCTTGGGGAGGTCCCCCTATGGTGGGGACCCATGTCTTCATTACATGATTCTTGGAACAACTCCATAGCTCCCCATGGCCCTAAGACATAATTTTCACTTGTTCAAAATATCAAAAATAATACAGGATCTGTCCTTTATTCTGTGAGAACGGTGTATTTATAAGATAAAAAGAAAGCGAGAAATCTCAAGTATGGACTTCAAATCTGTATTTTTAGGAATATTAATGTCATCCTCAGGACAGGCTGAGGGAGCTGGGGTTGTTCAGCCTGGAGAAGAGGAGGCACTGGGGAGACCCAATAGCGGCCTTCCAGTACCTGAAGGGGACCTACAGGAAGGCTGGGGAGAGTCTGTTTACAAAGGCCTATGGTGACAGGACGAGGAGCAATGGGTTTAAACTGTAGGGGAGTAGATTTAGATTGGAGATTAGGAGAAAGTTCTTTACTGTGAGGGTGGCAGAGCACTGGAACAGGATGTCCAGGGAGGTGGTTGAGGCCCCATCCCTGGAGATATTCAAGGTGAGGCCCCAGACAACCTGGTCTAGTTGGGGGTGTCCCTACTGACTGCAGGGAGGTCAGACTAGATGACCTTTGGAGGTCCCTTCCGGCCTGGACAATTCTATGATTCTATCCAAGGACAGGGACTGTTAGGAAAAATGAGCAGAGAGATTAAGAAGCCCTCCTATGCTCTCTCATGTAAGCTCTGGCTCCGTGCTTACATATCGAGGCACAAGTCTTATGATTCTATGATCCTACGACCTGCAACTAGTAGCTCTACAGACAGTTTTAGCGTGTCACCCAACTATAACCAAAGCATGCAACAACTCCATTAGGAGTTTTAAACCATTGGCTAATCAACTTAATTTTTAAAAATATGTGCCAAATATCCAATTTCAATTTGTGTGGTTGAAGCTTGTAGTCATTAATTCTTGTTATACTCTTCTCCACTAGATGAAAGAGCTCTATTTTCTCCTCATTAAAGCAAACATTTTGTAATCAATTCATCTCTCAGTCATCTTTTGATAAGCAGAACAGATTCAGTTCTTCAGGTCTCCCACAGGAAGACATGTACTCCAGTCCTCTAATTATTTTTGTAACAACTTTTTGTATCTGTTCCAGTTTTCCCCAGTCTAGTTACCACATCTAAATATGGCAATCCTGTCTTTTTTTTTTTACACACAAATAACAAATAAATATTTAAAGGTCTTTCTGTTCCTCCTCCATTACTACCTGGTTCAAAATCCTACTGATGTATACCATCTATGGCATTGAATTTGAAGTTCTCACTGAGTGACTTCTGCACAGAAATGCATAAATACTTGTCAGAATCAGTGAATTTTCAGGATATAATTCTACCCTCCTATGCTCTCACTTTCATTCCTTTTCCTTGGTCAGCATTTGAATGTACTGAGGTTTCTTCTTGTCTGCTTGGACAGGTGCAGGTAAGCCAGGACTATAAATTGTTCCACATGACAACCACAACCTTATATCATTATTTATTGGTCAGGCAAGTTTTAGCGTACCTGCAAACTATACTATCATTTTAAAAGAGACAGTTAACAACAGTAAGAGGAATTATGCAGGAATGATTGGGAAGGGCAAGGAAACATATCTTTCCCCCGTCCACTTCATTAGAGTGTGTATGTCTGTGCATGACTGAGAGCTGTGAAAGACTGAAGCATAGTGGTCACCTCAGGTTTCTCTATAGTTGTACCTATATTAGTACCAACCTCCCTTCAGGAAGTGTTCTTCTGCCTCTTTCTCCCTCTCAAGACTTTTACCATGTCTTGTAAAAGTCCAATTATTAGCAAGGAAATAAGGTACTACTGTGCTGAGCAGAGTCAGTAAATCAGTGTGATTCACACAAAAAATCTGTGGATGAAACTGGATTTTTTTCGTATACAATAGGAAAAGAAAATATTTGACAGACTGAAGTCTTGTAATGACAGAATAAGATATTTATTAAAAAGGTTATAAGGCACCACTGGGATACATCTGTATGAGAATATGTGAGTAAAAACAATGGCTTGCTTTGATTCTACACAAAAACCAAACCCAAATAAACAAGTAAAACACAGAGGTTGTTTACTTCATTTTGACATTAACTTTTTCATGGAAAAGACCTAGAATTTGATACTTTCTTCTCATGCCACTACAAATACGTTGTAGTGTCATTTTGGTTTTACTGCAGTGCAGTATGAATTCTCTTGTCTACATGTGTTCAGCAACAAATACAAAACAGGCCCGACCGCAGCAAAAACACTTTCCCAACAACATTTGACTCTTGTATTTACAGCAGAATTTCATTCAAAGCAAGCAAGCTCACACGACTGAATCTAATTTTCTCACATCACTTGGAGATCATAATGCTCCAGTGCCCCCATTTTGAGGAAAACAAATTTGAAAGACTTGGCTAGAACAAATCAACCCACATACTTAAATAGTTCAATTGAATAATGGAATAGTTAAGTCATTTCGGCTGCAAACGAGTATGCAATAAGATTTATGGACAGAGGGTGTTCTCACACAAGTGAATTCACAAATACAAATTGTTTTCTATGTAGACCAAAGTTTGCTTACATAGATTTATGGTAGATCTTAAATGTTTCTCTAGGGCTCTTTGATTTCAAGAGAGAGGAAAGAGAGAGAAATGAAACCTCTTTAGCACTCCTGTTTCCTCTCTGCATGCACCTCCAAATCTTTTCTCTGCTTCATGCTAGTAGTTACTTGTGTCACTGACATCAACTCCAGCTGGTCACATAGTACCAAGAGCAGAATAATTCTGCCTATAAGACCTCCTGCCCTCGCCAGGTTGAAGCAGGCGGTGCAATGCCAATAATTAACCTTGGCTATGTAATATCCTTAGGCAGTTTGGCTGTGACAACACTGCCATGAGGACATGTTATAACCTGAAAAGCTGACACAAAAAAGGGCTGTAGGGTAAAGGTTTGGGATTTTTTTCCACTTACTGGCATAGGTACTACCTGGCATAATAAAAGATACCATGCCTTCATGCAAAGCTTAGCTCTGTTATTTCCACCTTCAGATGGAAGAGCACCATGATCAATAATTACTCTCTAGGGAATCTGCTCCATCATTTGAACATCTCTGATTGATGCCAGGTTTTCATCCATGTATCATAAGAGAGAACTAGTCTTTGTTACACTCATTCCATGAAAGCTATAGGATGCTTCTGAAAGATGTAGCTGACTGAAGGTTATAATAATATTAGTCTAAAAGTTGCTTACAAAACATGCTTTGTGCATGCTTTGTGCAGAATTTCATCAATTGGTTAACAATCTCCTTGAAAGTATGTCTAAGCAGGTTTAATTGTGTCAGTTAGAATTTTCTTTAATTACCCACAAAAGTAAAATTTTGCTGTTATTATAAATCAAAAGATGGCTTTTGTTTGTTTGTTTACATCTAGAAGACAAAGGAAATAAAAAGAAACAGAAGGAATACTACTATTTCTAATTACTATTTCCTATTGTGAAGTAACTATTGACGTGCAGTTTTGAAGCAGATCAAGAAAAGAAAGGTTTGTTTTCTGACTCAGAGCTTGAAACCGACCTAAAAATTAGTTTTGCATTGCATTCCTGGTTTTGCTCCACACTTCTTGTGTGACCCTGGAAAGCTGCTGTCAGATGCAAGAAGTGGGTGAGTAATGACAGACTTGACTTGCATCAATATCAAGAGAGGCTGATCTCCATCTTCCTGGAGAACGTGCCACAGGGGACTCAGCTGAAGTCCCTAACTTCTGCAGAGCTTATTGGGTGATCTTATAAAAGAGCCACAAAAAAAAAAAAAAGTCTCTAGCTAAAGAAAAGTGTTGATTGCAAAGATCAGGAGAATGAAACTGAGCATTCCCACCTAGTTCTATTAAGAAATACTGCTCACTTTCTGCATGAATGAAACATAGGATGCTTTTTTTTTCGGTGCTAAGTCAGTTAGACTATATTCAAGACACAAGCTGTCCAGAAATCACATCACCCTTCAGCAAGTAACAACTAACACTGCAGAATAAATACCCATAGGTAAAATTGCATACCTACAGCTGTCAGGTGCTGCAAGGTCCTTGAAACACTCAAAAGTGGCTAGTGAGATGATGCACCATGAATCCTACTTCCTACACTAATACTAATGATAATTCTAGACTGAGTTCTCACCACTACTCATATCATTAGGGGTTTCTCAGAAATTTCTTGCTGAGCCCAATTTTCTCATTCTTTTCTAAGTACTGTATCACAATGTTTGAGCATGACATCAGCAGAAGATTGGACAGCTGATTCAAGATCATTATGATTTTTTACTTGGGCCATAATGATTGTACCAACATAAGTATCCTTCAATTTCAAGACATGTATTATGAGTTTTGACAGTATCAACAAATGAAAAAAAGGAATAATACCTGTTATAGAAAGGTATTTGTGTCTGTAAAACACAAGAATTAGTGGATTGCCCCTGACATTTCAAAAAGCAATTGTTTTCTGTTCCTGACAGAACAGGTTCTACTGCACAGAAAAGAGTACTGTGCCCTTCCTTTTCTTCATCCAGAAAGTCTATGTTTAATTCACCCATATTGAAAAAATAATTTGAAGGGAATTATTTTGGAGCATTTTTCCATCCTCCATTTTTCTTTATAAACTTTGTGTAATTTGTTCCAAATAAGAGAGCACTTGCAGCAAGTACTGATTCCCAGAGGGTTTGAAAGAAGGATTAACAACTAGCTGAAAAAAAAGCTCAGCAGAAGTCATCTAGCTGTCTCTTCTGAGATGCTTATGTGCTTGACTATTTCCTGTCTAGCACCTACCTTCATTATTAGTCTTCTTATTCAGTAGAAAGCAAAAAGCATAGAAGAGAATTCCCCCAAGAACAGAGCAGGAACATGGGTCGCCTTGTGTAATTTTTGAGTGTCATTGCCAATAGTGAGAGATTTCATATAAAACAGCAATAGCTTTTCTGCAAAGTTGAAAAGGAAAAAAAAAAAGCCAGTAAAAAGCACAGGCACAGTCTTAATATTTTGATGAGATTAGATACCTTTCTCTCCATATGAATAATGAATCAAAACAGAAGCAAGAGTTAGGGAAGTTGGCAAGCCCCTTTAGCGACAACAGCAGCAGCTGCCTCACAAGACTGTAGCCAAGTCAATGGAGCACGACTTTTCCTAATGGACTGTGTTTGTGAAAGGAAAGTTTCTTCAGAGCTGAACAAAAAAAAAAAAAAAAAGGAAGAAAGGCTTGGAATTAAATTGAGTGTGCTGTAAAAAACAGAGGGTGAGATCCGAACTTTAAAATATGCATGCATCAAGGGAAAAACATAGTCTGGGGAATCTGCTCATCTGGGTTGAAATCCTCCCCCTCCTCTCCTGCAGAGCCTCATCAGTAACTGGACTGATTAGATCCTTTACCTGCTGGTTACAGCCGGTGCTGGCGCAAGGGCACTGGCCACCCACACCAGTGAGTCCCATCCATGGCAATCACAGAAGAATACATAACAGATGCTTTGCACAAAACAACCCTCAAGATTTGATGTGTTCAATCATGCAGCCTACAAGCCACACAACGTTATCCATCCTATGAAAGCAAATATAAATCTTGGAAGACAAAAAAAAAAGACCTAGAACCTTCAAAATATTAAAGGGTGAAGGAGCTGTCAGAGGACATTACTACATTTACACAGCTGTGACTGTACAGAAAACAGTCATTTCCCCATCTTTCCATGTCACTACATGACTTAATTTCTTTTACCTCCTACTGTCATCTCCGTCTTTCAGACTATAAAAGCATAAGAACAGACCTATTAGTCGTGGTTCTTGCAGCATGGAACTATTTTCATTTGAGAGGATGTACTGAGGCTGACATGGCTTTCCATTTAGGAATACTTTATATATATCCCTTCCAGCCTTCTCTAGTCTCTTATCTTTGGGAAGGAGTTCCTCAAATCTATTACCTCTAAGATGGAGAATTTGCCTTTGAACCTGAGTCCTTTTAATTCCATTTTAAATGAAACCAAATTCAATTCATCCTTCTCCATGTTTGTACACCCACTCAAAAAAAGCTTAGACACTCCTAAGTTCTGCTACACTAATTTTCTAATACAAACTTCCACAGATCAACTTTCAAAAGTTGCTGCTTGACTTCAGAATCAAAAAAAACTTTTTATGTAGTGGAATTTAGTACTTATATATAGTTATATATACCACTTTAAACCCAGATAGTTCAGCTGAGCAAGTTAGCTGAGCCTTGAAGTAGTCAGCTATGGAAAAGGTGCAGTAGAGCATTAGCTGAGTACTTTTATTCCTTTTTCCATCCACATGCACAACAGAGCACAGAAATGCAGTGCTCTTGAAGGCAAAAGCATGCTGGTTTGTACTCATTACCTGCACATTTTTGCTTTCAGCCACTGGCTGCATGGACTACCTCCATGCTTCTTTTGAGTCTCCACAGGTAGATGAAATGAAACTGCTCTTGGGTGGTGAAGGAGAGACATGGGAGAGTTGAGCTATTTAACCTTTCCTTGGCCATAGCTAATGCTGGCAGGGCTGGGGTGAGAAGCAGGTGGTAACTGCTGCCATGAGTTCACCCACCACAGACGTGGGCATGAGTGCAACAGCAGAAGTTTTCAGGCTGGCTGTACCGGGAGGAGATGTGTGGTGCTTGAGTAACACAGTTCCTTACATGGGTACTGGAGGGGGGACTGCAGTCTTTCCTGAGGCTACTTCTCCCTCCAAAACGTGCTGCCCTTGTCATCTGTCTGCTTAGTCTGAAAGCAGACTCTCTGTATATATTCTGTTCTGGAGGAAGGTCATATTGAGAAAGTTCCTCTTTTTGATACTTATAAAGAGCCAAAATATTTAGGTAATACGCTGAATTAATGTGAAGTAACATGATGGAAAAATGCTTATTGAATTCCTGCACAAAAAGTTTCTGTTGCAGTCATTGAGGAAAGCAACAGCGTGATGGGACAGGCAGTTCTCACAACTTCATAGTTACCTGGTCTGATACAGAGCAGCTTGAAGACCTGATACACAGCAGTTTGAAAAAAGATCATTTCATTCTAAATTATTTGCTCCTCAAACCCAAGTAAGATCTGTCCAGTTTGGAAAGGAGGGTGAAATTTTCACCGAGTATCTCCAGATTCCTTAAAGTCATCAAAACATTGCTGAATTTAGACTGGTGCCATCTTTCACAGTGTAGAACTCTGGAGGGATTGTTAGGGAATCCTAAAAATTAAAAAATTAAAAAAAAAGTCAGCAGAACTCAGGCCTTGATCCTGCATCCATGGGATTTCATAGCAAAACTCCAGGTCTGTAACCCGTGATGAAAGCTGATCAGTTTTTCTACCAACAGCACTGTCTCTTTCATTAGATTTACAGGGAAAAGCTTTTTTGAAGGATTTTTGGGAATTCTCTAAAAAAATCTGCAACATTTCAAGGTTAGAAGTCGGTGAGTGCTAAAAAACCCTGACCATTAAGATAGCTGCACGTTGTGAAACATTTATCTATGATGAACTGTAACTATATAAAGGATTACTCAGATGTCAGCCACAGCCAGGGCACGTCGCAGGGATAAGGCTGCCATCATACCAGGCACTCTGCTGGCAGTGCTCTGCTCCATGCCAAGGTAAATGAAGAATCAAAAGGGAAAATAAAGACATGCCCAAGTGACATGGATTCCTCAGAACCACAGAAAATGTTGCTGGCAGCACTGGTCTCCTAATCCTTCCTAATACTTTCTCCACTTTAAATGCATTGACTTTGTATTTGCTTTCAATTCTTCCCATAGGATTTATTATTAATTTATTAACACTTATCTATTATTTATATATATTAATTATTGATAATTATTAATCTATTAATTGCATTTTCTCAGTGAAACATTACAGTCTATCAACATTCAACTTGAACACAACAAAAACCATTTGTGAATGGAATAGTAAGCCCAAAGGAAGCAACTATTAAAAGTATTTAGCATTGAATCATAAACTGCTTGAATTGTTTATTTGTTTCAGAATTCACTCACATAACAATTCTTTCAATTAGGTTTTTACTTTGGTTGTGTCCACATAGCAATCACAATGCATTTCATGTAGTATTCCAACACAGCTCAAAGGTCAAATACTATAATGAACTGCTTATGAACAATTTATTAATTGATTACTTTACAAGATTTTGCATTGAGCAAATCTTTTGAGCAAAAAAAAATAGCTGTTTCTTAGTTTATTAGCTGTAAATTACTCTTCTGATTGTGTTCTAGAGGCTCTAAAACACAAGCCATATTAGTAATTGCATTTTTGCTTTTGCATTTTCTATTGCTTCAGTTATACACAGCCTTCAACTCAATTCCTTACATTCTTGAGTTGTGGCACTGTTACTTCTGTACCAGCCCCAGGCATTGACAGAGTGGTTTTGTGTGAATTTAATGCTCCCTGAGAGGCTTTTCCCTGACAGTCTATAGAAACAAACTCTTCTTTATACATCTGGCTAAGTGCAGCACAGAAGTGATGCTACAAGCTCCATGAGATGGGATGTGCAAGAGATGAGAAGATACATCCTTCATTTTCAGTGTCTTTTCCTAAATATCTTTGATAACACTTCCAGGGAGTCCAGTACATGATATAAGAGGGTCACGGGGAAGTAAGTCAACATTACCAGTTATTTCAGTCCTAAATGGCTTTTATTCTCCATAAGTATGGCCTGAAATGGATCCATGGACCTCATTTTGGTTCTTGCACTGGTGACAAATGCTGTAGGTAAAATAGAAGTGAGATACTTTCAGTGTTTTCTTCTGTGAGAGAAGAATCAATTTAGCCCATTTTGGCAAGTTGTTTAAGCTTATGTGCTTAGAAGCTGGCAGAACTGAAGCCCACAACGCAATAACATTCCTACTTATTCTCTTCTTTAGGCAACTTTTTAAACAAGATAAAAGGTTCAATTTAACCTTAAGGCATGTGTACAGATATCCTCTCTCCCCTTCCCTCTTCCTCCCCAATGACTTATTTATTTGTTAAACTAGAATAAACTGCATCCCATAGAAAGCTATCTATATAATGAAAAGAAAGTGAACAAAGCTTGGAGACTTTGCTAGGAGGAACCGTCAAGCAGCCTGTGATGGGATATCTGAGCAAGATGAAGGACTTGGCTTTGAAGTTATGACCCCATGACATTCCTATGCCTCTTGACCACAGGCATTGCCTCTTAAATCTTGGCATGTGCTCCTTTTTCCTCTCTTACACCTTCCTCTAAAACAAAACCCCACTATTGATTTTGTATAACCACCTCGAGAGGAGAGCAATCAATAGTTCCTGAAATTTAATGCAGCCCTTTGTTAAGCTTGCAAATGGAATAACGATTATGTGGGGCCAAATGCTGGGCCCAGAGCTGGTTTGCCCCTTTCCAGTATGGGCGGGGAAGGTTTCTCTCCCTAATGCTAATGTGTTGAACTGAAACAAGGGTCAATAGCTTCAGGCTTGATCTTGATTAGTATTTAAAGGCATATTGTTGGAAAATATTAACAGGCATTTTAACCCTACAGACTAACTAACCCTACAGAGAACTAAAACATATATTTCCTGGCCAGAT
>JAOXNG010000012.1:150484244-150504255 GCA_028566535.1 Scolopax minor
TTTCCTGGCCAGATCCATTAGAAGAGCATTAGCTAATACCTGTAAAAGCACATCATTCTGGTCTCTGTGGTGTTTTAAAATGCATTCCTTAATATAGTATAATTTGCATTTAATTCTAGAATAGAATTACCTTGTTGCCACTGCCCGTCCCAACCAGACCCCCGAATGCCCAACAAGCTGTAACGAGGTAGGCTGAGGTTTCATCACCTCTTCTGGTCTTCTGAAGCCTTGCTCAAAAGGCAGCTTACTGCAGAGCACACTCTCCCCTCTGCAAGATGCTGCAGGGCCAGCCGTGACAATGGGAATCCTGAGGTTGCAGAACAAACATGGGCTGACAGGTAGCCAGGGGAGAGAGGTGCTGGCAAGCCTTAAGATGGCACAGAGACTGAAGGGGAGACTAAATCAGAAAAGTAAAAGTGGCAGATCTTAAGTGAGCTGGTCCATGATTTGTACTGAAGGTGTCTCTCATTGTGAAGCATCCAGCCCCTCTTCAGGGGAATGCAGTGCTCTTTCCTCGCATGCTCTGTTTAACAATGAAGTCACTGACCTTTTCGTTGTCCTCATGATGCTTCCAAGGATTGAATGTAGGTTGTTTTCATCTCCCCAAATGCTGCCAGTCCTCTTCTCGTTATTAACCATTCTGGGTTTATATCAATTTTATCAGTCCACTTGTGGAGGCAAGGAATCAGTGGAAGAGGATAAGAGGTGTCCGATGTTGCTATTAGGTTACTATGCAACAAAATGAACTGAAAACCTAGATTTCTGCACAGGAAAGAGAGCCACGCAGGAAATATGCTTCCTAAGGGTAGGTGTAGCCTGATCCATGCTACTGGATAACATTGTCTTTCACGTAATGATTTATTCTCCAAGATCAGTACATAAAAGGGGCCAAAGATCTGGGGACAAACTTTTTAGCAGGGCCTGTTGCAATAGAAGAAGTGATAATGGTTTTAAACTGACAGAGGGAAGATTTAGACTAGATATAAGGAAGACATTTTTTACACAGAGGGTGGTAAAATACTGGCCCACATTGCCCAGAGAGGTGGTAGATGCCCCATCCCTGGAAACATTCAAGGTCAGGTTGAACAGGGCTCTAAGCCTCCTGATCTAGTTGAAGATGTTCATTGGAGGGGGGTGGACTAAATGAGATTTAAATGTCCCTCCCAACCCATACTATTCTATGATTCTATGATTTACACCATCTTGGAATTCCTCATTGTTTAATGCTTTAACTTCTGGAGACACTGTACAGAAGCACTGAATCGGAAGTTCCCAGATCCTGCTGGGGTTTTCCTGATTTCTAGCTCTTGATTTGCCAATAGGGTTGCATAAAAAGACAGAAAGTGGATTTCTCAGCTATTTTAAAGGAGACATTAAGGAAAGAAGGAATGATTAAAATACATTATCCTCATGAAGTGAGAATAAAATGAGAGAATACAGGGTAAAAGTTAGGGGAAAAAAAAGAAAAAAAAAATGCCTAAACATGCTCCAGAGCTGTCATGCAAAGGAAAAAAAGCACAGTGTTTCCGTTACATAAGTTAGAGATAGAAAGTCGCCAGGGAATGTATGTCCCCAGCAAAACCCAAATTTGTGTTTTATCATTGCTTTTTCACCAGGAGGTGGGGCTGTTAAGCACTGAATTTATTCTATGCTGCACTGAAAAACTGTAGGTGAAATGAAAACCATCTTTCTCTTCCTTTTCCCTCTGAAACTCATTGTGAAAATGTGAGCAAAATCATGAACTTCCTAGATATTTTAAGCATTGATTTTTTATTCTGATGCAAAAATGGAAATAAACTTAAAATGATTTTGCACCGGTTTAAATGAACTGCCTCCAGGAGTGAATTAAGTACCAATAGCTAATTAAAACATACTTTAATTTGGGAGACTGGAAAAGCTCAGGAGGTTTGTAATTATTACTATTCCCAAGTTTCTATTGAGTCTATTTCTAGGATAGCTCTGCAATTCAGTTACAAGGATTAAGTCACAAAAATAAATCACAGGACCCTGCAATGTGGCCAATTGCATCATAATAAGAGAAACACATTTAAGGTCACTTGATTCTAATTCTGACAAGCTGCCACAAGGGATGAAAGCAGCTTTTCTAAAGTAAAGAGCCTGAGCTGAGGGAAGTGCTTTTTTCTGGTGCTTCCGTGGCTCCTGCTTTCACCACATCTGAGATGTCACAGACCCTTTGGGATGGGAAAGTGTTGCAGACCCTGTGGGAAAAGAATTCCTCCTTTTCTGATGTGGCACAGCAGGGAAACAGGTGCAGGTCCAAGCCCTCACCTTTGCATCACCCATTAAGCCAAGATGCCCCAGGGGCAGGTCCACCTCCCTTTCTCCAGTGCCAGAATTGCCATGTAAATGTTGAAGATGCACTTTTCTATTTTATAATATACATGCGATGGACATGTAATCACTGGGACATACTTGCAGCTAGGATGATTTAAAGGGCTTTTTGTCTCCATCATGTGCATTGCAAGCTCTCACCTAATACGGCAGGAAATGTGGTTATTGCACGTGTTGACCTGCTTCTGCATCTGCAGAGAAAGCATTTCTGATAGACATCAGCAGAGACTGATAGTGCAAAACACAAATGTGTATCCTCACAAATACCTTGGTTACAGCCCACCCTTAAACAGAGCTAAAGAAAAGATCTGAAGTCCATGCAGCGGATCTTAACAGATTCCTATTCAGTCATTCAAAGAGTCCTTGCTTTGTCACAGGACCTAAGTGGATCCCTTAGCACCTGACACATCAGAGGTGGACCTAACCTGTTCACAATCCAAAGTCGCAGTAAGGAGTTAACTAACTCAGAGAAGACCATCAAGACATCCACATTTACCAGGGAGGGTACAGTCACCAGATAAGGGAAGTCAAGAATTATTTCCAGCCACTGGTGCTATTGGGTTCAGGAGTAATGACTGATCATTGCATCCTGTGGCAGTCACAGCTCCTGCCAGCTCATCCAAATGCTTCCTCCCACTCACAGCACAGCACTTCCCTCTCCTCCAAGATGACTCATGTTGTGTTCACTTCCATCTACAGCCCAGTGCCTGCCAGGCACTAGAAATAAAGCACAGCCAAAATGTGGCCTTGGGTGTCATGGCGAGATCTATCTGCAGCATACGGAGGGCAACGAAATCCCAGCTGTTATTTGGTCTCCTCTGTGGCTTCTTCTAGGTACCGAGCAAGATGGAAACCCATGAACAAGAAGGCTTTTCTGACAATCAGCTGCCTTATGTAGTTTCCTACCTGAAACCAACAAAGTTTTCAACCCCTGAAGACTTTGAAGGCCACTAAGCACATACTTGTGATCAATAGTTTCAAAGCCTAATAATAAATTTATTCAAATAAGGGTGGATACTTTGTTCCTGTCCATAAGTAGATAGAGAGCATTAACTGGACAGTGAGAGTTTGATTTTCATATCCATATAAAAACAGGCATCCAGAGCTGGCCTGTTAAAACTTCCAGAAGGCCCAACAGAGGGATAAAACAAAAGACAAAGCAGTTTGCTCTGTTCCGTGATTTTGATGTTTGTTAGCATTAGGAATTAGGGGACTGTGCAGCATTCAACTTTAAACTTTTGGGCTGACAAATCACAAATTTAATTTGTTAGTGGGCAAAGATTTCCTTTGTGGTCTTTGATCTGTCACTCCACGCTATTTTTAAATACACTGTCTGTATCAGATGCCATATATACCCATTACTATGATATGCTGGTGGTGTAGACTCACAGATATGCTTGAAAATATTTAATGCTAATACTATTATTTGGGAAATGTCAACACTAAAAAATCCTGATAGAACCTCTGTGAGTTTCCTCTCCCTGGTGCTTAGGCATGGAGTGCGGTCTACAAAGGCCAGAAACCACATTGCTAGAAAAGGTGTTACTGGGGTTCCTCCCCTTGTTCTAGTGAATATCTAAATATTATATATAAACTGGATCAGCTATTAAAGGAAGAAATGAGAAGTTAAGAGGTCATTAACTCAAAGCTCCTTATAAAGTTAATGGTGCTATCTTGGAGGGATGGGGCACAAATTCAAGCCCTCTCAAGTAGATGTTATATCTAAATAGGTAAAGTACCTAAAACCACCCTCCCTTTTCTGTTTTGATTTTGAAATGTTGCAACCTTCCTGGAGTTTTTTAAATGCCATTAGCTGTTTAAGTGTATATTTTGATGATATGCCTTTGGATGAAACCTGCAGATGACTTCAAATTGCCAGTGTCTCACTGATGCTGACATACAAGAATATCTTGGAAGACCTTGATTAGAAAAATGTAGAGTTATCTGTTCAGAGATATTAAATTTCTTTTGTAAAACACCCAGACTGGACTGGTAGGAGGGCAAAGACATAAGCCATTCTGAGGAGAAGTATTATTGCAGTGCTGTAAATGCTGTAAATGCTGTAAATGAGAGTTTTGCTGTGGATTCAATGAAGCCAGAATTTCATCCTGCACCACTGAACTCTTAAGTTAGAAATCTTGTATATAGCACATACTCAACTGACCATTGCACGATTCTCTGCTACTGACTTGAAACAGGGCAAAATAATTAACCTATGATTGCCTTCATTATCATTAGTCACACGTTTCCTTTATTTTTTTTTCTTTTTCTTCCAGTTCATGGTGAAAATGCAAACACCAATAAATCCAGAACCTATTTTAGTTTCCATAAATGCTCTTTTCTTTTTTTCTCTTTTCCTTAGCTAGCAGCAATTTTCTTGTCCTCGAACTTTGCTTTACCTCTGGCTGAAATTTCACACTCATTTAATATTAAAATTTGTCAAACTGGAAACATTAAAACTGAATTATCAAGTAGTTTGAGGCTACAATTTAATCTACAATAACGCAGACTCATTCTAGTAGAGAATGTCTTCTGGTAGTTTTACTGTCTGTGCTTAATATACTCTTTTGTTTCATAAAAGTTACTTACAGCTTAAATAATTAACTACAGTTTATGCTTGACATTACAATATTCTTCTTTGCATACAGACATAGCTGAACTGTTTGATTGTGAGATCCTTTGAGCAAAACTGCTGTTTTCTCTTTCTTACACATGACTGAGAAAATTAACAGGTAAAAGCAATAATATAGGGAATCTCATTCAGGCAGGAGAAGGGGTGTAGGATAAAAACAAGTATTTGCATTCTGATTTGAATCCATCATTTCTTATGTTAGAGATAAAAAAAGAAAACACATGAATTGTCACATCTGGAACCTTCATATGCAAATATTCATAACCTTTGTTCAACACAGAGTTTGGTCCCTGACAGTGAGAGGTTATGATATCGTAACTTCTAGCACCTTTGAGTCACTAATGAAATATGACAATAAAAGTCCATAAATTCCCAACTCCGATGGTCATGCTGTATTTCCTTCAAGGGTCTTACAAGCACTGATGTTTCCAAACATAGATCATGAGTTTGGGGTGGAAAGATTCAGCCAGGATGCTGTTGTCTTCCTTGTGCCAAAAAAGCACAGTTGTCTTTCAAGCAAATTCTGTCCCCAGCTTGAAGTTAACTGTAATGTCAGTGCTCATGAAAAGCAAACAAACAGCCCCGCCATGATGAGTTATGCTGTGTGCAGAAAGCGCAAATGGAAAGGTGACAACCTTAGCCAAAAGAAAATAAAAGGACCAAAAGGATAGCAGATTTATTTAAATGGTCTGACAGGTTACTAGTAATGAAGAAAAAAGGATGGAGACTATAAAAGTAGCAGAAAATGTGCTTGTGACCAGAAGTCAAAGGTCTGTTTACTTTTCTTGTGCCAGACTGCTCCTGCAGTACTGTGCACTTTTATGATGGACATTTATTATTTCAAAAGTTTTCTAAGTGTTCTCAGTATGGGAAATAGCACAATGTGGCAAAAACTGGCACAGCGGCACACTTGGATCCTGATCCCACTTTCTCAAATTTCGAATGTGCTCAGACTTGAGACTTTTATTTGGAGCTCCTCTCTGAAGATAGCACATCTCTGCTCATATCATCAATCTATTTCTTTGTTCTCCCTATAGCATGGGACGTTTGCAGCAATGGCTTGCTTTAACATCTTAATCTATCCTGCAACACAATTCAGAGGTGCTTCTGTTCCTTTGGGATACACCATAGCTACTGGACCCATACTGATGAAATAAATCCGCGATAAAGTCAATGTAAATGTTCCTTGTATCTGGAATGATTTCATCAATTATTTTGAAAATCAGCTAAACACAGAAAGCACCTTTTTAATCTCTCACTGCTCAGCTTTTTCATATACCTGGAACTTCTTTTCTTTTGTTACTTGTGAAATATAGTTGCGAATATCTCTCTAGAGGGAGGAAGGGAATTTTTTGACTTGTTTAACCATGAAAAGTCCACCTCAGAATCTTTCTTGAGATGAAACATTCTTTGAAACAGGGCTTCCTTTGTTATGTGAAGAAATGGAAAATGGTTTTTATTTTTACAGCTGTTGCATGGCTGGTGCATAAGTCTGTATTGATATCAGCAGATGTTATAGTCTGGTTCTACCTGAATGTTTAGTGGATGATGGACATGTAATTGATGTATAGTAAATGTTACTATTAGATGATCCAAAGAGCATTGGCTGTATGTATATATCTGCCCTTAGCTTCCCCAGGGCATAATTTAGAAAGGTATCCGTTCACTATGCACCCCTTCCAAATTAATTTCTAGCTGTAAGACCAGTTTAGTTCACCTGGTTCACCTATTCCATTTCATTCATGCTGATATAACCCAGGAGCTATTTCATTGCTTCTTCAGAGTTTTATTAGATTTACAGAGGTAAAGCCAACTTTTTGGCCCTAGACCAGATTAGATCCAGGGCATGCTTATTACTGAATAGATAAATCTGCCCTCAGTTTAGTTTTTCTCTGTTATGTAGACACAAAAAATTCTTTCCCTCTACTCTATGCAAGCTTTGGTATATTTTGCCATTTGCATAAGAAGCTTTTTTCCTTCTTTTTTTTCCATTTCATAGTGATGGAAGTCTGCCATTCTTTTGAAAGGGCTAGAGACCATTAAACACTGGTGAAATGAAAAATAAAATCCAACGGAAAAAACTCAGTGTGGGGGCATGGAAGAGCCTATTCCCACCTTATGCTATATGGACTTTCTTTCTTATGCATTAAAGAGAGAAAAGAGCCTTTGAAACAGGCAAATATGAGGAGGATGAAGCAGTAGGTATCAGAGTTGACCATCCTGTACGGCAAACAGAGCTGTGTGGGTGTTTGGCCTTTTCTGCACCAAAAAATGCAACCTGCAAAACAGGCCCTGGTCCCTGCACTATCCTCAGCCCAACCACTTCTGTTTCATCCACCCATGCTGCAGAAATACTGTTTCTTAAAAGTTGCACATTTTATTTTGGTAGAAGACAGGAGATACAAAGCAGAGGAGGAGCTTAGGGGGAATAATTCAAGGGACCAGGAAAACCACTCCTCTAAATTGACTTTTGGTTGTAGTTTGCAACAGGAGCAATGAAGACATCAGAGATGTTTAGAAGGTCCTGTTTTGCTGGTGAGGTGTCTGATCTACTCAAATTTCTCTCCAGCCTATTGCTTATATAGTTTGGGTTTGTGCAATTTAATTTGCATAACTTCATGTAGTCCTCAAACCTGATTTATTTTTTTTACAATATGGACCCTTTGTGTTTCCTTGGCTGCATAAAGGGGACTTGGTATTTTATATTTGCATAGATTTTAAGACTTCTGCCCCATCAGAATACTGAAAAAAGAGCATAATGACTCTGAATATCTAACTCCATCCATTCCATCTGGTTTAATTTAGTCTCAAGGAATTCTTTGGCATTTGTGTGTTACTGTTGTCCAAAGGATACATAGCTCTAGTGTCCTCAGTGGAAGAGCTCTGAATTACTAGGAGAGCCTGAGGTCATCTGTCAGTCGAGGTGGTTGCTGAGGCACTTTCACACCTAATTAATCACAATGTGGTTAGATTGGGATCACATTCCTGAATCACATGGAGTCCACACATGAGCACATGAAACTGCATGACCTGGCTTTCAGTGACTTAGAAAGGGATAATGTGTGACTGGTGTTCTGTAATTTTAGAACATAAAAAATACTTTTACGCACAGATGACAGGCCAGAGAAGAACTCGTGAAACAGAACTTGTGAACTTTGTGATAAGCAATGTCTGGATGAGGGATTTCTCTATTCCTACAAAACAATTTTGCATCCAGTCTGCACGTGTCTTCCTGTCAATTAGAGTGACCAGTTCCGAGTGAGTTCATCATCTGTGTACCTGAGCACTACAAAGAAGACAGTGGAGGAAGTTCTCATGCTTTGGGCTGTTAGCTATCCTCTCCACTTGGGGGACAGAGAAGTGAAGGATGTTGCATGAGATCGTAGGAGTTCCCTGCTCATTACTGTTTCTCAGACCACAAGACTATGCTATTCTTATGCCACACTTTGATAAGCCAGGCTTCCTCCTTCTTTTGTTTCTGACTTCTTTTTTTTTTTTTTTTTTGTTCCACATTATTATGCTGAATTATAGTAACCTCTGAAACAGAGCAAGATGTGCTTTATACCTCTTCAGCAATGTTCCCTTGCTTGTTCCATCCTTAAAATTAATTCTCTAGTTATTTTTTCTTTCCTTAGGGGGATGTCCTGTTCTGCAGTTTTTTGTTGTCTTTTTTTTTTTTTTTTCTTTCAATAAAGTCAGGACATAGAATGAATTAAAACAGGGCAGTAAAACATACGCTGTCAACACTAGGGAGATATGGACACTTTGCTGGTAATCAAATAGCAGCAAAGCATCCATGATACGGATGCAACTGTACTGGAAATGTTCTGCTTATTACCAGTAAATCAAAATAATCCATAAGGAAGGAACATATCTTTTTTTTTTTCTTCTTCTCTATAATTATATTTATATTTGTTGACCTCTTGATATTACTTGGGAAAACACCCAAGTTGAAAAAAATCCACATAGAGATTGGATTTCTGTGAAGACAAGATAAAAATAATTTTACTTAGTAAAATAATCATGAAATATAAATAAATTTAAAAATATCATGCAGATATGACATAGCAAATGTATGCTGTGACGTATAAGAAATGCATATGAAGGAATGTGAATGAAAAATTAAAAGAAAAACTAAGAGGAAAATTACTTATTTTAGTGTAGAAATCTTATCCAATTTACCTATGTTCTACAACTGAGTTTCAAGAACTGTTTGAATATATCAGTTTGGAAGTTTTCAGTCCCCTTCTTCAAGGACAGAAGAACATATTTGGGGTGCCAGAACCATCTTTTATTACTTCAATCAATATTAGGTAACATTTTAATGTATAAAAATGTAATTGGATATCATTACATTGTTTTCTTGCAATCTAAATAAGGCAAAGATTATATTTATTTCTACTTGGCAATTAAGTGGTTTCTTCTAACTTTTTGCCCATCTAAAGCCTTGAGTCAGCTCTTTCTCATGCATTTGATTTTCTCTGATCCTAGAAATTCCTCCTATTCTAACTCGATGGCCTGTACTGACTTATGTTCTCATGTATGCTAATCTCATACTCTTGCCCATTCTGTAACTGAGGTATATTGCTTCGCATACTATTTTACACATATGCTGGTACTTAAACCTAAGAATTACCATTAAATTATAGATACATGTAGGACCTTCCATTGGCACTGCTCTTGCAGTGCGTAATCCCACCCCTTGGACCCAGACCAGAATACCTATTTCAGCCAAAACTTTTCACATAAGTCTAAAAATCTTCTGATTTACCCTCTTCAGGGTTAATTTAATCCACTTAGCCTAGCCAGGACTTAACAAGATACAAAAGCTTAATAAGTTTAATAAATTTAATACATCACCTGAGCTTCAGAAATTAATTGAAAAATTACTGTGAGAGAGTGCCAGGACAGCAGGAGTCATGGGATCATGCCTATCTTGCCTTTATGGCTGAGCAGAGGATAGAAAATTGAGCTGGATTGAGTGGAAAAGAGCTGATACGGAGTGACCGAGAAAAAGCAAGAAGTAAGCAGTTCTAATTTATACAATCACAAGGTAAATACTGGAGCATGCTATAGTTTAGATATTATGCTTCCATCTAAGCTAAGACAACCCCATGAATGGCCATCAGTAGAGATCTGTCAAAGTTGGGATTGTGAAGATATATTATCCATGCACTAAAAAAGGCAATTACTGATATATTTTGCCTTGCTATTGTAGATGCTTTGTGCAGTTGGACCAAAGTATGACATTGTTAGCGGAGCTGGGTAAAACCAGGAGAACTTTGCCACTGTAATATATGGTTCTGCTTGGGCCACTAAAGTTTGAAGCTGGATGAACTCATAGCTTCTTCCTGCTCTTGGCTTATTTTTATTACTCTTCAAAAAGCCCAGAGATTTCCTCTGTTTAAATCTATGAAATAGACATCATCGCCTGGGCAAAACTCATTATTATCCTAATCATCAGTGTTGTGTGGCTTGAAGGAGAAGGATTTCTTCCCTCTGGTTACCTCATTTCACACCCTTTCCATTTTTAAAAGAGGCCATAGAAGTGATACAGTCTTTGATACTGCAAAGCTGAGTATTAACCAGTCTCAGAAGCTGTTGCACCAGCTGTAGTGAAACCATTTGATAATTTCCAGTCACTTCATAGTTCTCCACCAGTTCTTGCTAGTCCTTTTGACAATCATGAGGAGATCTACACTTATTACTGGAGGCACTAATACTGCTCCTGAACAAAAATTTCAGGAACTCAGAGTATCTGAGTGGGGAAACCACTGTTCATTGCTGTTATAGAGTTCTAGCTGTTACTTATTTACAATATATCAGTTTCAAGTTTGCTTCAGTGGGAAGAACTGGAGTATGCCTTTTCAATGCAGCTCAGAGGAAAGGTTAATAAAGAAGCTGATTTCATCACTAAAGCTTATAAAAGCATTGCAGTTTTCAGGAGAACTACCACTCCTTCTTGGTGAATGTTGGTGGTGCTGTAACATATGTAGTTAGAGGTATTAGAGTCCAAAAGTCCCCTCCAGGGACCTCTTTACCTACTATCTCATCCTTCTTTTGGAGGAACTTGGTGTACCTTGAAGAGCTTGCAATATCTGTGGCCTCTGAGTTCTGGGACAACAAGTTTTTCTGACCAGTAAATAAACCATAGCTCAGGTACAAGGCTCCTCTGAGCCATATTTACATTCTATGAATCCCAGAGCAGATCAACAAGACCATACATCTCACCAAGAACATTAGGCATCTTCTGAGAGAGAGCTTAGAAGAAAATCAAATACCACTTTTTACCGGTATATTGACATACTGAACTGGACAAGAATAATTTTCAAGTTAAAATAGGATAAAGGGCAAAATAACTGTTATACCCTTAGCATGTATAACACACAATAAATATATAGATAGATAGAATGCAGAAATTATAGATGTTGAAGGGGGAAAAATTTACTTTTCCACAGAATCCATAAATACCAGTGAAATCTGTGCCCTGATTGTCTGAAAGCAGTTATTTGTTGTGCCAGGGTTCTGCATAAGGATGACTGGATGTCATGCCTATGTGATGACTAGGTTTCATGCCTATGACTTACAGAGACTTCTAAAATAGGAAACCTGTGTTTGTCTTTATCTTAAAACAATAGGGACAAATAGTTTCCTAATGGCATGAATGAAGTTAAAACAGAATGATAAAGAGGAATTAAAGGAGAAACAGACAAAGGCCATGGTTATAGTAATAGTTTGGCTATGAATGTATACTCCTAACATTAGAATTCTACTATTTTTCATAAGATTTAGGAATGAACAGTTCTGTCCCTTCTTGGCTGGCACAACCTATTTCTCAGGGAATAATATAGAAATTAACTGCCTCAGCCAGAAGAGACTCCACATTTGCTGTCATGAACCCCTTCAGTCAAGGCATCTTTGAGGTTTCCTAGATCAATATTTAACAGAAGTGTTGTCATCCCAGTGAAAAAGTCAGCTTCACAGATTCTATATACATTTATACATATTCTTTTCTTTATGAGGTAGAACACCATTTTGTCTATCAATTAAGCATGGCCACCCTGTAGTGGATATAACTTACTGGTAAGGGATGTGAGGTACCTGGCAGTCATCGAGAAAGAAATGGGTGTAACTCTTGCTTTCTTCCTCTAACCACTATGCCACAAGCCTTCTTATTATCAGGGAAGGTTTAGGGGAGAAAATGATAGCAACTGATCTTCCAGCTTAATTTTCCTCCTCTATGCCCTGCTTAGATTCCAGACATGTGCAACTCTGGCAATAGTCATGTCTTTCCATAATTCCTAATAAAACTTCCACTCTGTGCAGCTGAGACTCGACCTCATTATGATACACATTGTTGAATCATATCCATATTTGACTAACTTTGGTGTCTTGTGACTTATTTAAATGTAAATTTCTTGTAATAAATGGACATCCTGTTCTTTTTGTCCTCCATGAGTGGCTCTGTTACCTTAGAGATTTTGGATACAGTGTGCAGGACTGACTGCCAGCCTGCAATAAAAATGATGCTAGACTGGAAAACTCAGAAAGGGGCTGCAAGGATGATTAGAGGTCCGAGAATTTTATTTATTTATTTATTTATTCAGTGAAGGATTTAGAAATCTGAATTTAATTTGCTTAAAGGAAATAAGTTAGCAGCAGACTTAATCAAAGGCCAGAAGTACCAATGGGGGTGTGTATTTCTGATGCCACAGTTCTTCTTAATCTATGTGATTAAAAATTAATAAGAATCAATGGTCAGAAGTTGACACCAGACAATATAATTTTAAATATAAGCCTTAATTTTTAGCTTTAAGCAGGGAATTAATAAAAAAAAAAAAAGGAAGAATAGAATTTTCATTTTGTCAAGTCTCTAGACCCCGTCTTTCTTTGGAAAATGATGGTCCAGATTGTTTGTTCTTGTGAGGAGGTCAGTTCAGAGTAGTGTTTTGTCCTTAATATTCATGGCTCTGTGAAATGAGATTTAGTTCCTGTTGTATACACCTGGAGGAAAAGAGGAGCCCAACTCAGGAGACATAGACCAAATATGGAAGCAGAAATGGGAAGGAGAGTGATGTACCCCATGTCAAACTGTGGGTGGCAAAATCAAAACTAAAACCAGGCTTCCTGGTTCTCAGTGTGATTCTATATTTGTTTGACCACAGTAGTTACTATGATAGTAACTAGGGCTTGTCAGAAAAATGTTTTTCTTTAGTTGAAAAAAAAATTGTTTTTTTTTAGAAATAGCAAGCAAACACCTGAAGACTATTTCAAAAGCTCTGTCTGAAACTTGGAAGTTCTTCTGTCATGGGATTTGCAGCTTGCAGTCATTGTGCTCTTAGCAATTTATATTTTTTCCCCTAATCAGGATGCCCACTTTTTCCACTCTGCTTTTGTTCTTCTGTTCTTATTGGGAGAGTCCCAGAGACAGAGTTACCATATGGAAGATGTGTACAGGTCAGTGAGCCTGAATTTAGGAGAATAAAGGAAGGGAAGCGAACAAACTGTGATATCAGGGAGCAATTTGGCAAGGTTTTAATCAAAATTGTGACTTCCACTCACCAATATTCAAATGTCTTCTGAATAAGTACATGTTCTAATTGTCATTAAAAAAATAAATCAACAGAACACAAAAGGTTTTTTCCATTCAGAGTAGATATTTAAAAATGTATGAAAGTGACAAAAAAATTCTTCTGTTTCAACAGAAAAAAATTCCATTGTCTATTCCAGTGACAGCCAGTAGTAATAAAGAATCAGAATTTCAGTGTATTATCATCCAAAAGGTCAGATGTTTATCTGTCAGGTGTCTGAATATTTTTGATGGGCATATTTTCATTACACAAAGACTCATAAAAATCATATTTTCATCTTTGAACATTACTAGCTACCTACTTGTTTTGAAAATATTGGGGTTTTTTCCTAGAATTTTTAGTAGCCACCATATAGTCAAGATCAGGATCAAAAAAAAAAAAAGTAATCAAAAGAAACTTTCATTAAAATTTCCAGCATAATTTGGTTTAAGAATGTAGGATCTTTCATTTTTAATGTAAATTGAATTACGTGTTTCAAATTGAGTCTCATTGTAAGTAAACTCTTTTAATAGCCAAATTATATAATGATTACATTATTATATGATTATATATAATTACATTTTACCTATCATTATATAATATATATAGTAAAATTATATATAACAATATACAATATTATATATTTTATTATTATATATAAGATTATACATTTTTACAAACTATGAAACACATGTGCATAATTATATACTATAACACATGTGGTATAGAGATATGTTATATATTTATAAATGTTATTAAAGATACATAAATATATGACCCTTATAATACCTAACAGTTTAGATTTGAGTTATGGAATAGTTTTATATGTTATGTTTATTAAATGATGTTCACATGACCCTTAATGAAGCTTGTCTATCTTCATAAATTTCTTCACTGTTATTGTCAGATGGATAACTTGTAATTTTATTCAAGCTGGTAAAATATTGCATTCAAGTTCCCATGTGAAGAAAGTTATTAATGACTAGGTTGATTCAAGTTTCCATGACAACACATTGCTGTGCAGGATCAGGTGAAATTTTACATAAGTACGTTGTTTTAAGGATTGAATTCATCATGACATAGGATCAATGTACCATTAGGAACTGGCTTGACCTGTGTAAGAATTAATAGTCAAGGTGCAACCCTTCTGATTGACGAGGCTGTGCACAAGCAGCTCCGCTTACAGGGTGCAGACACTGAGCAGCTGTCCCCTTTCCATCTGGGACAACCCTGAGACGGGGACCCAGCAACACCTTACTTTGGGGTGCTCTGTAACAAAAGATGTTTGAGCCCCACCTCGGGTACCGTGTTCAGTTTTGGGCCCCTCACTGCAAGGAAGATACTGAGATTCTGGATCATGTCCAGAGAAGGGCAATGGAGGCCGGTGAGGGGTCTAGGAGCAAGTCTTATGAGGAGAAACTGAGGGAGCTGGGGTTGTTTAGTTTGGATAAAAGGATGCTGAGGGGAGACCTTATAGCTCTCTACAACTGCCTGAAGGCACTAACAAGTGACAGGACAATGAGGTTGTACCACATTCATGAAGTAATTTGTGAAATACTGTTTAAACTGTTGTCCAAAGACTTAAGGTTTCTGCAGTGTTAAATCTAAACTAGTTAACTTTCTGACTGTCTGGCACAGGCGGTTGAGAGACTCATTCCAGTGCAGGCTGCAGAGTGGCACATGGGATTGGAGTAGTAGCAGAGCATGTTACACACTACCCGCTCCTGCACTGATGTTTAATTAAAAAAAAACACCCCTGCAACACATTCAGCAAGTTAAGCAGTGTTGCACCAATTAACTTGAGACAAACCTCTCTAAAGGTATGATATACTAATTTGCTTAAGTGAGCTGTCTGTTTTAATCTCTGAGCAAGCTGGAATTCAATCTGTTCAGGTAATCTGTCGGAGCCCTGTTCCTGCCACATGTTGGGCACCAATAAATCTGTCATGGCTTGGGCCAGACTTCCCACTGAAATGAATGATAGATGCTCTCCCCCACCTCTCTCTCCCAGGAAAGAGGGAGAGAGAGAAAGAGTCTTCCAAGTGAGAAATAGACTTATGAATTTAGAAGAAACTAAATTATAATGAAAATATTAGTAAAATAATAAAAAGAAAAGCAATGAAATATATACACTATACACAACCAGTACTGAGCCCCCAGGATGGTGATCACATCACCAGCAGGCACAGGGAAACTCCCAGTCTGGACTCAGAGACTGGTGGAAACTGGATTATGAATCTGGATTCAGGAACACATGGACCGGGATCAAAGGCAGATGAACAAACAGAGTCCTTCTCAGATGCCTGCCATTGAAGACAGCTGATCCTTTGATTCCTCAGCTTTATATTAAGCATGAGACAGACTGGATGGAATACTCTGTTGGTCAGTTTGGGGTCACTTGTTCTGTCTGCTCTTCCCCACAGTTGTGACCCCTCTAAGCTTTTCTGTTTCCAACTCCCCAACGGGGCAAGTAACAAAGCTAACTGACGTTGCTTATTATAGCAATAAGTATAATAAAGAGCATCTCTGCAAACAATACCTTGGCATAAATTACAAATAATTGGGTTTTACCACTCTGGGAGTGAACAATATGTTGTTAATTTCAGAGAGTTCAGTTAGTTAGAAGAGGCGTAGCTGCAAAGTAAAATTACTGAACAGAAAAGTGGTTCTGATTTACATCAAACCAGGAGAAGAAAAAAAATCAAAACAAAAACCTTTCCCTGAAAGGTTTTCTTATCCATGAATAAGGTAAATTTGATGTTATTATTCACTAACTGACCATTTATGTAAGAAAGACATTTTTATTGTAACACTTCTTGTGAAATATTAAACAGTTTTTATATATTATTTGCTCTGACAGCTCGGACCTGTGGGATTATTTCTTACCTGATATGGACCTTAAATAGACATTTAGCCATTACGACAGCTCATTGGTCTGGAAGAGAGAACAGGTTAAGGTATCCTTTTTACAGCAGCACATCACTACAGGAATACCTTTTGGTAGCAATCTGGTTTTACACATTTTTAAAACCAGTGGCTTGGGAAATTGGAGGGTGAAAGAAAAGTTGTTACATATTGTGAATCTTTTCTGCTTCTCTGGGTAAGTTTAATTATCTAACAATTAGGTGTCCGGCCTCCTTCTAGAATCTCAGACTAAAAATGCAGGCTATTGGCTAAATACCCAAAGGCCAAACCTGACCTGGACAACATGGATAAGATTACTTGAAAAAATGTCCTGTGATCCTAAGTGTCTTCCAGTAAGTTTCACCTTAATTTCAATCTTTCTCCTGAAATCTTTCACCTTAATTTCAATCTCTTCCAGCCACCTCTGCAAATGTTGCCAAAGACAGAAGCTGATTTGATTTCTAAAATCATATTTCGTGTGCTTGAGGGACCCATTTTCTCAAATTTCCACATGTTTTTAAGACCATCAAATTGATCTAAAAGCCAGTATCAGTATCACTGAGTGCAAAACTGTTATGTTGGGAAAGGACTGATCTTCAAAATCATAATGTGCTTCAGCTGAGAAAAAAATAAGTTGTTTATCTTAATTTGAAAAATTCTATTTTTTTACATGTTCTGCTGCTGTTTCTCAATGCAAGTACAGTGCTGACATTCAATGAAGACCTAATTTCATAGCTTTAAATACAATAGGTCCTTCCTAATTGTGAAATTATCATTTATGTGCTAAGTAGGCTATGTGCTAATGTACTGGTCGAAGATAATGTTCCAGTAGTCAAATTGAAACCTATTTGAATGTGTCTTTTTGTATCAGCTGTAGTAAATGTTATTCATAGGATCCATTGTCTTTATTTCTCTCTGATTAAGAGACAGTGGTAAACACTGAGCAGTGAATGACAGGAAAAGTACTGGGTTTTGCTAATTGATTTTTAAAGCAGCATATGAGCTAAAAACAATACAGCACTAATGAAAACAAAGTCTCACAGAGATTATGTTCATGGAAATTTTCATTTTAAAATATGAATTGTGGATTTTTTTCCTCACTGAAATACTCTAATTACTGTAAAAGTGAAACAATAAACTGAATCTAATGGCTGAATCTATCTTGTATAACTTAATAGTCTTTTCATAACAAAAATGAATTTTCACATATAAGAAGGCTGATGTGATTATTATAAAGCAAATTGAATAAGTTAGATATTATCAATATGCTTAAAGTCCAAAAACTCCAGAGATCTGGATGATGCTTAATGTGAAGTCAATATATCTTTCAGAGGACATTCCAGGAACTGTAGAGTAATAATGTGACATCCAGTAGAACCTCTAAGGAAGATTAGAATTAATGGACACATGGATAAATAGTGGGCCTTTGGAAAAGAATTTACACCTGATACACCTACTGGGATACTTTGAAGAATCAAAAATATGTGGATTTATTTACATATTTATTTGGACTTCGAAAAAATACTCAATAAAAAGCCAAAGGCATCGAGGAAAGTCCCCAAATACTCTTGCTAAAATTAAGCTGCTCTGGTACAAAATTGGAGTTCCCTGTATGGTGGAATAATTTGTTAATTGCTAGGAAAAAGGGGGTAGCAGTAAGCAATCAGACTTACAGTATGGGTAGGGCAGCAGTGGAGCTCCCCAGTGTCTCTCCTGGGAAAGGGGTGTGAAAAACAAGTCAAAAATTTTGCTGATGATACTAAGAAATTTATGGTAGGGAAGACAGGGCAGCCAATGGCTTCTGGGAGGTATTATAGCAATTAATAACTAAGCAATAAAATGACAACTGACATTCAATGTAATTGAACAATGTAATGTAACTTTCCATAGAAAATGATTGGGTTTGAGTGGACTGTTATCACTCAAGTACAAGACCTGGGGTTACAGTATATAATTCTGTAAAAACATTAGCTTAATGAAAAGCAGTGTTAATAAAGCAAACTGAATATCCAAAATTACAGAAAAAATAAACTGAAGAACACTGTTATGTCACTGTACGGGTCCACAGGGTGTCCACATCTTCTGTAGTGTATGATATTTTCATTCCTCCCCAGTTTTCATCTCAAAAAAAAAAAATAGAACTTGAGATTTTCAGAAAAGCAAAAAGGGTGATCAAAGGTCAGAAACAGGTTCTACACTCACAGGTTAGCCTTTCAATATCCTCCTCCAGTCCGGGAGGATATTAATGGACCTATAAACCATAGCATAGGTGTCCTAAAGAAGGTGGATGGGAATTAGCTGTTTGCTGTCTTTTCCAGTACAAAACCAAATCTCTTAAGGAAACTAACAAGTGGAAAATTGAAAAGAAATGAGAAAGAGCAGCTTTTATACATAAAGAAGAATCTTCCCCTTGTTTACAAGGACAGCTGTCTGGTTCTGGAAGTCACTGAGTCATAACCTGCTGGAGACAAGGACAGTATTTTCAGGAAGTATTTGCTGCCTGATACCACCTCCTTGAGATTCACTGTTGGTCACTATCAAAGATATAATAGTGGAATAACTGTCTTTCAGTTCTGACACAATATGCCTATTTTTGTATGATTATCAACAGATCCAACTCCCTGCATTCTGTGGTTAAGTGTAGAGCACAAAGAGGTCACTTTTTTCTTTGGAGACAATGTATTAGAGCGGTTTAAAAATAGGTGAAGTATCCAAGGAGCTTATTTGAAAATACTTTGAAATACACTTAGAATCTTAAAAAATTACCAACATGTATGGACATTTTGAGGGTGCTTAATCATTAATCTTTCTTCGCAGTATTTCCTTCCCATTCAGAAAAAAAAAATCTGTTACTTAATAAAGCAGAAATACTGAAAATAATGAGAGATTCATATAGACAAAACAGGTTTCTCCAATGTACTGTGAAGTGAATAAGGTTTGGTGCATTAAGTTAGCTCATGCCAGTTGTGCTTCTGCAGTTGTTGTTAAGGACTCAAATCAGTCAACTGAATGTAAGCACTTCGCGTTCGCATTTTGCGTTCTTTGAAATGACTCATGATATCTGGGACATCAGCAAGGTCTGGCAGACACAACGCAAAAGTTAAGCCAGACCCTTCTGGAGTAGGAGCTTGAAATCAGACAAAAACTGTAGCATCATAGAATGATTTAGGTTGGAAGGGACCTTAAAGATCATCTAGTTCCAACTCCCCTTCCAGGGGCAGGAAACATGTCCCACTAAACCAGGTTGCTCAAAGCCCCATCCAACCTCACCTTGAACACTTCCAGGCATCTATACCTTCTGTGCACAACCTGTTCCAGTGTTCACCGCCCTCACATTAAAAATTTCTTCCTGATATCTAATCTAAATCTACCCTCTTCCAGTTTGAAGCTATGACCCCTCATCCTATCACTTACTTTATGCTCATGTAGAAGGTCCCCTGTAGGTTCCCTTCAAGTATCTGAAGGCCACTATAAGGTCTCCCCAGAGACTTCTCTTCTTCAGACAGAACAATCCCAACTCCCTCAGACTGTTTTCATAAGAGAGGTGCTCCAG